>PVJS01003863.1:57415-72840 GCA_004027185.1 Glis glis | reverse complement strand
CTCCCTCTCTCCCTCCTGTCTCTCCCTCTCTCCCTCCTGTCCCTCCCTCTCTCCCTCCTGTCTCTCCCTCTCTCCCTCCTGTCTCTCCCTCTCTCCCTCCTGTCCCTCCCTCTCTCCCTCCTGTCTCTCCCTCTCTCCCTCCTGTCCCTCCCTCTCTCCCTCCTGTCTCTCCCTCTCTTTCCTCCTCCCTCTCTTGCCCCTCGTATTCCCAGGACTCTGGGGAGGAGGGCTCCGAGGGCCATGGCGGCGGTGCAGAGCTGGGGAACGCTGCAGAAGGAGGAAAATCCGGTATTCTTCCCCAGGGCTCACGCCACCCCAAGTCCAAAGGATGTTCCCAAACACAGACCGCCCTGCCCCAGCAGCTGGAGGCAGGAGCCAGGTCCAGCCCTGCCACGAAGGGGCGCAGGCACCGCAGCCCCCCGGGACTTCTGCTCATGGGGTCCCCGACGTCACTTACATTGATGATGACGGCCAGCTTCCCCACGCCTCTGAGGATGTTGTACCAGATTCCTAGGGGGAGAAGCACAGAGCTGAGCCCCCTGGGTCCCTCCACTCATGGCAGCGCCCATGACCCAGGCCCACCGCAGCCAGAGGGACCAGAGGTCCCGGGGAGCCCGCGAACGCCAGGCCCACGGCTGTGCCCACACCGGCTCGTCCACTGTCTTGAGAGGAGATGGGGCTTCTGAAAGAAGTATCTAGAAAGAGCTCTGGACCACACCCCAGCCGGCCTGCTCGTGCTCTGACGGCTCAGGTGCAGCCTCTTTATAGATAAAGATTCAGCGGGGCGCAGCTCCCATGGCCCTGGCTCCTGTGGCCCCAGAGCCCGGAGAGCTGTCGCGAGGGCCAGGTCTGATGTGGCGTCGGGCTGAAGGTCTCAGCCGGGACCTCAGCCCGGGGCTAATGACTCCACAGCACTGCAGCATACGCCGCTTCCTGTCTGGACACCCCTGCTTCCATCACCCCAAATCACAGATGGACCAAAGGACCATGACCCGGCGCTGGGGGTGCACCTGCTTCTGTCTGTCCCCACCGGAGATAAGAACGGGCGAGGCCCATGGCTCCTGGCCAGGTGTCCAGTGCCCTTTGACCTCCGCCCCTAGCTACAGCCTGTCGGGCCAGGCCCGTCCTGTGCTGGTGTCCGGCTGGAGCCCTGTGCCCCTGCTGGCTCCCTGCCTGGAGCTGGGCGAGATGGGTGATGACCAGTCCTCAGAAGCCCCGGGGGAGGACAGTGCTGGTGATCCTTGTCCTCAGAGGACACCATGGCAGCTGGCTTCACCCAGGGTGCACACGATGTTCCTGCCTAGTAAGGCCCAGCCGGGGGCTCCCAGACCCTGCTTCTGGGGTGCACCCTGGTGGCGTGCGAAGATAACAAGAGCTCAGCGCCCCCGTCCCCAGCATCCCAGAAGTAGAAACCACAGGCTCTGCGGGAGCCAAGGCCCCTCCCTCCCAGCCCAGCCATGGATGGCGCAGTGATAGGTCACCACCATGCTCGTACCAGTGCAAATGCCCACTTCTAGTGGGCACTTGGGGAGCAAGGGTCACACCTCCCTGCCGCCTGCCTGCAGCTGCAGCCTGACCCAAGACAGGACACTTATCCATCCATCCATCCATCCATCCATCCATCCATCCATCCATCCAGTGTTTCCCATGGAGGCCGAGGCTCTGGTATAGCTTCCTGATGGCACAGGGGTGTGGCAGCTGGGGGGCTCCACGCACACACAGCACCGAGGCCACCCCGTCCTGAAGAACGCACGTGGGGTCGAGGGCGGCAGAGCTGGCTCTGGGAGAGCAGCGCACCCTCACGTCAGCGTCTGTCAGCGCTTGTCATGGGTGGAAACTCGATTGTGCCCAGCCTCTCCGGGACCAGGCGTGGACTACGCGCTCACGGGCAGTGGTGAATTGCACAGTCTGGTGTCTTCTGGGCCTCGCTCTGGGTCTGGTACACAGGGTCAGAGCAGTTGGGTAAATGTTTTCAGAGTGACTGCATGAGCGTAGAAAGCCCTTTCCAAGAGATGACACCAGGGCGGAGAACGCAGAGCAGTGGCTGCGGGGACCCCTCCAGGCTGCACGGGCGTTCTGTCAGGCTTGCCTTCTACTCAAAACATGTTGACTGATGTTTAAAAAAAACCTAGACTTACACCAAGAGCTGTGTGCACGTATGTTAACACCAAACTGATACTCATTGTGATGTGAGACTACAATGCACCAATAAAAACATAAAAAAAGAAACCTAGACTTAAGGCCGGGCGTGGTGGCACACGCTTGTAATCCCAGTACTTGGGAGGTGGAGACCGGAAAATCTGGGTTCGCGGCCAGCCTCAGCTACTTAGTGAGGCCCTCCGCAACTTAGTGAGACCCGGTTTCAAAATAAAGTATAAGAAAACAGGGCCGGGGATGTAGCTCGGAGGTAAAACCCCCTGGGTTCAATCCCTGGTACTGCAAAAAACAAACAACAAACAAAAAAAACCTAGACTAGCTTCTGTAGGAAGATCCTCAGCTCTGGTCCAAGGCCTGGTGGGTTTCCATGACAACAGCCATCTGTGGCCTGTGGTGGCGCCCCCCGCAGGCCAGGCTGAGCAGGGCAGCCCTGCTCTGTGCAGGGGTACCCTGCTTTCTCTTTTAAGGAGCTTGTGACCCCCTTGGCCCTTCATCTGACGAAGGAGCAGTATTCATGCAAACCTGGATCCCACAGAGCTGGGGAACCATCCCGCCAGAACACGGAGACAGGTGTGGTGCTCTGGTTGGGAAGAACATTCCAGGTGGACCGTTCTCAACTTCATGTGGCCAACACAGCCCTCTGGCTCTGAGTTTGAGTCCCTGGAGTGGGGCGCTGGGGTGCGGGTGGGCCTGGGGTGGGAGCTGAGCTCTCTGGGCATGGGCTTCACAGGGAGGGAAAGCAAGGGCTCAGCCAGTGTGACCGCCCACCAGGCCCAGAGAGATGACAAAGGAGGGGTTGGGACAAGGCCAGAGGATGGGGCGGGACAGTGGCGAGGGCTTCCCCACCTCCCACAGCCCGGAGCTGGGCCTGTCCTGCAGGTCCGTAGCATCTCTGCCACCTGGGACTGGCTCTTTGTGTCCCCGCACCAGAATGGGGACCTGGTTAGAAAATGCTCAATCAGCTGCCTTCCTGGTACTTGGGAGGCTGAGACAGGAGGATTGCAGGTTTGAGCCCAGCCTTGGCAACTTAGTGAGACCCTCAGCAACTTAGAGAGACTGTTTCAAAATAAAAAATAATAAAGGGCCAGGGGTGTAGCTTGGAGGTAGAGTGCCCCTGGGTTCGATCCCCAATACCAAAAATAAATAAATAAAATAAAAATTAAAAATAAACCAGACGTGGTGGTGCACGCCTGTAATCCTAGTACTTGGGAGGCTGAGACAGGAGGATGGCAGGTTCGAAGCCAGCCTCTGCAACTTAGTGAGGCTGTCAGCAACTTAGCAAGACCCTGTTTCAAAATAAAATAGGGCTGGGGTGTAGCTCAGAGGTAGAATGCCCCTGGGTTCAATCCCCAGCACCACACACACAAAATAAATAAATAACATATAAAAATAAAAAGGGCTGGGGGTGTAGCTTGGAGGAGAACACCCCTGGGTTCAAGACAAAGCGGTCAGGACCCAGCTGCAGCCCCTTGGGGTGGGATGAACCTGCAATTGGAACCCACTGCAGGGCGAGGCTCATTGCTCTGACGGCCTCTCAGTGAGAAGAGATATTCTTGCAGACAACTCTCTGGGTTTTTTTTTTTTTGTGTGTGTGTGTGTGTGTGTGGTACTGGGGATTGAACCCAGGCACATTCTACCTCTGAGCTACACCCCCAGCCCTATTTTTTATTCTTTATTTTGAAACAGGGTCTCACTAAGTTGCAGAGGGCCTCACTAAGTTGCTGAAGCTGGCTTTAAACCTGGGATCCTCCTGTCTCAGTCTTCCAAGTACTGGGATTACAAGTGTGCACCACCACGCCCGGCTTCTGAGAAGGTTTCTTTTATGAAGACCTCACAAGAGGACCCTCCCTCCTTCCCCCGCTTCCTTCCTTTTTTGTGGTACTGGGGATGAACTCAGGGGCATTCTACCTCCGAGCTACACCCCCAGCCCTTTTGATTTTTTTATTTCGAAACAGGGTCTCACTAAGTTGCGGAGGGCCTCACTAAGTTGCCAAGGCTGGACGTGAACCTGCGATCCTCCTGTCTCAGCCTCCCAAGTAGTGGGATTACAGGCGTGCTCTACCATGCCCGGCTTCCTGCCCTGTTTTTACCTGCCCTCTTCTTCAATCATTTTTTGTTTTGTTTTGTTTTTAAACCCTCCCAGGGGATGCTAAGCCCTATTTCCAAGAACATGACAAGGAAGTATCTGGGAAAAGAAAGTGCTTGGCGCGCGGGAGTGGCACCTGCCCCAGTGTGCCGGGAGCAGAGCCCGGCTCCCACCTGAGCAGGGTCCTGCGGGACCCTTGGCACCTCCCTCTCCCTGGCCACCCAGGGAGATGCAGCTCTGCACTTGGGGCCCGGCCTCCCCAAGCCAGCCAGCGCCTGTGGGGCGCAGATCACAGGAGCCACTGGGTCCCCTGTTCCCAGGAATGCTGGCCCAGAGGCCCTGCACGGATCACAGGAGGAAAACAAAAGCCCGTTGAGCGAAAGGTTACAGTGGAGGAGCCCACAAACAACCTGTGAAAGGCGCAGATGACGCCCTCAACCAGCCGGGCAGGAACCAGGAAGCGGCTGCCCGGGAGACCTGGGAAAGACAGGAGCCAGGAGCGAGCCGCCAAAACAGGCGGGGAGCCCTGCCGGTGGCGGTGGCGGGGATGCCCACTGTGGGGCGCTGGAGGCCACCTGCTGCTCTCTCACCAGGGTGGGTTTCCGAGTTCTCAGATGCCACCGTCCAGGGACAGCCAGTCTCTGGAGACAAACGACGCCAAGGCAAACATGCCCGCTGTAGAATAGATTAGCGGGGCCTCCAGGGCCACCCAGAGAGTGCCGGGCAGGCTGCGTGCTTTTATTTACCGCGGGGACAGAGAGCTGCGGGTCTCCAAGGCTGCCCAGGGAGCACCCAGGGCTCCCCTTTTGGGGCCCGGGCATGCAGTGGAAGGCTTCCCAAGCAAACCCCAATGTGTGGAGGAGGCCAAGGGCTCAAGTTCTCAGGCGCAGCTTCGTAATTACGGGGCCTGTCTCCCCATCCGGGAAGTGTGAGTGAGCACTGCCCGCCCTCCTCCTGAGGCCACATGCTCGCCACAGCTCTCTGGGGTTGGTCTTCAAAGCAGGGTGTGGGGTGCTAGCCCCTGTGCTCTTGAGAGGGCACCTGCCTGTGGCCCAAATCTAGCCACGGCCTGTGTTCCATCTGGCTCACTGACTAGAAATGGCTTTTTTTTTATGGTACTGGTGGTTGAAACCAGAGGCATTCTACCTCCAAGCTACACCCCCAGTCCTATTATTTATTTATTTATTTATTTAATTTTATTTTAGTGTTGGTGCTGGGGATTGAACCCAGGGGTATTCTACCTCAGGCTACACCCCAGCCCTATTTTTTATTCTTTATTTTGAAACAGGGTCTCACTAAGTTGCAGAGGGCCTCACTAAGTAGCGAAGGCTGGCCGTGAACCCGGATCCTCCAGTCTCAGCCTCCCAAGTACTGGGATTACAAGCGTGCGCCACCACGCCCGGCTTCTATTTTATTTTTTGAAAGAGGGTCTCGCTAAGTTGCTGAGGAACCTCACTAAGTTGTCGAGGCTGACCTCGAACCTGTGATCCTCCTGTCTCAACCTCCCAAGTACTGGGGTGACAGGCGTGCACCATAGTGCTCTGTTGGCTTTTTTATATTTTTAAGCACAAACAAAAAATGGATGAAAGACTTGGCCACTGGGTGAGAACAATCGCTCTTAGACCTGAAGACGTGGCCTTTTTTCTTTTTTTTTTTTTGGTGCCAGGGATTGAACCGAGAGGCATTCTACCTCTGAGCTACACCTCCAGCCCTATTTTATTTTTTATTTGGAACCAGGGTCTTGCTAAGTTGCTGAGGGCCTCACTTATTTGCTGAGGCTGGCTTCAAATCTGTGATCCTCCTGTCTCAGCCTCCCAACTACTGGGATTACAGGCGTGTGCCACCACGCCCGGCTAAGACGTGGTCTCTTTGGGCCACAAGGCTCACGACATCTACTCTCTGGCCCTTTTCTGGAAACGTGCCGGCCGCTGACCTAGTGCTTTGGCAAATCAAGCGCTTTAGACCGACTTCTGTGCCATGCCAGCACAGTCTGGCCGCCACCAGCCCTCCTTCCGTTTAGTGGGGTGGCACGAGGGGCAAGGGCTCACTCCATGGCCATGGACGAGGCAGAATCAGGGATGCTGGGGGCCTGGATCACTTAGGAGGGTCGGTTCATTTGGGGGCTTCAAACCTTTGAAATGTGTGGATGAAAATCTGCCCCCCCTGTACCCACGTTTCCGGGCCCCTCTCAAAGCCCAGCTCTTATCACGGACCCTGCAGTGAGAATGTGAGGCTGCAAGATGGACTGATGACATCACCAGGTGACACAAGAGAAGCCAGAGGCCATGTGATCTGGGAGGTGGGGGAGGCAGGACTGGCTAGGGGTGGCCGTGCCACCAGAGGCCAAAGTGTGAACTGAGGACCTTCCAGCCTCGGCAGAGCCACTAGCAACCGGGGGACAGGACGCAGAGCAGAGGGAGTGATGGGAGGGGCCGAGCCCTGCGTCTGGAGGATCCTTAGAAAAGCGTGTTTGGGCTACAAAGCCCCGCCCCAAACACGCCGTCACTCTGGTATATACATTTAATTTTGGCGGAATGACAGATAACATTCCCAACATAATGTTGGAGGGGGGGGGGACAGCCCAGAATGACATTCCCACCAGAATTCCATCTTTCGGTTCAAGAATCAGCACGGGGGTGCTATTCTAATTAAAACTGTGTTCAAGATGAGATGAAGTATTGTGGTGATTTTGTTGTCACCTGAAAATTGGGTCTCATTTTAGGATAAACAGGCATCACCTTGCAGGTGTAGGGGGGTGGCTCTGGCAGAGGCACGCATGGGGGTCCAGAGCCCCTGGTCTGCTGCATCTCCCATGCCCCTTACTCCTCCAGCAAACCCTGTCCCCACTTACATGCCTCTGGTAACAGGGAGCTCACTACCTCGCAAGGAAGTCTGACTGTTATGGTTGTTCTTTACACTGACCCCAAGTGTCCCTCGCCCCCACGGGATGAGGTGCATCTGAATGACTGGAGATTACAGAGCCTGAGCTGAGTTTCCTCCTGGCCTGGCCTGCACAGGCACGCCACGCAGTGAGGTGGCCGCTGTCCCTACTCCACTCCTTCTCTTTTCCTCCTTTTCTGCAAACCCTGAGTGACGCACGCGGTGTCTCGCGGTGCAGGAGGCCTTTGCTGAGGAGCACACGCTACTCCCCAGGGAGCATCTCCATGGCGACGCACACACCCTGGGGTACTGAGGACGGCCACAGAGGGAAGCATCCCTTGGACCTCGCTCAGAAAGCAGATATCTGAGCCAGGCGTGGTGGTGCACGCTTGTAATCCCAGTACTTGGGAGGCTGAGACCCGAGGATCCGGGTTCACAGCCAGCCTCAGCTACTTAGTGAGGCCCTCCGCAACTTAGTGAGACCCGGTTTCAAAATAAAGAATAAAAAATAGGGCTGGGGGTGTAGCGCGGAGGTACAATGCCTCTGGGTTCAATCCCTAGTACCGCAAAAAAAAAAAAAGAAAGCAGACATCTGACACACACTTGAATGTCCCGCTGGCTGGTACCTCTTAGGAGGCGAGAGGTGGAGGTGTGTGTGTGTATGTAGGTGAGTCCTGAGCCCGGAATCACCGGGAGGGTGGGACGCTGCCCGACCCCATCTGGCCGGCTCTGGCTGTGACTTCTGCAGAGCAGCAGCCCCGCGCCACACGCCACTGGCCCATCCCCCTAACTCACTCACCGATGTCTTTGGCTCTGACAGCCACCGGCCTCCGCAGCTCAGTGACAAACTTCTTGGCGTCCAGGCGGATCTCAATGATGTTGTTCAGCAGGGCAAACAGAGGGGCCAGAGGGAAGGACGCCACAAACAAGGTGACAAAGCCGAACTGGATGACTGCGGGAGAGACGCCGTGGTCAGCAGACGCCGTGCCTGGACGTGATGGCGCCACACCTGCCGCCTGTGCCAGCTCCACTCAGCGCCCCCGGCCTGCCTGGCGCCCTGCTCCGTGGAGCCCCCCTGCGGCTACACGGTGGGGGCCCTCGGGAAGGTGAAGCCCAAGCGCTGCTCTGACCCCGGTGCGTGCCTCGGGGGAATGGGCACGTCCACTTCTTGTTCCCTCGGGTCCAGCCTGCGCTCTGCTGTCCCCTCCCAGCTGGGAAGGGACTTGCTGCACCCCTATTCCTCCATTGTCAAGGTTCCCTGGGGCCTGGCGGCCGGCCCCCAGCACCAAGCTTCCCCTTCCATGGGGCCTGGGGGGTATGGTCTCCACGCCAGGATAACGCATCCCTCTGCGTAGGAGCTGACTCCGGCCAGGCCTTCTGCGGCCTTGAATGCTGGGCTCCCAGGAGAAGGTCAGGAAAAGGTTGCCCAAGGGACAGGAGCAGGGGATGCAGGTTCAGGAACTGCCCGGCAGGGCCTGCCCCGAGGGTGCTGAGTGCCAGGTGGTAAACAAGGAAGTGGCAGAATGTCACCCTGTGCCCGGCCGGCTGAGTGTGGGCATTGTTAGCATGGGTGGGAGGGGCAGGGGACGCGGGGAGCCCTGGTGTCTGGGCTGGTTGGTGGGCCCCGCTGGCCCTGGTGGCTGGGCTGGGTGGGCTGCATGGTCCCTCTGGATGAGCCGGGTCACGTGGGCTGGGCACGTGGGTGGGGACTGCTGAAGCCCGGGACTGTGGGGTGCTTGCTAGGGCGGGCTCCCCCACTTCAAAAGACAATGTGCCTCACCCGGCACTAATGGGGTGAGAAAGGGGTGGAGACACAGGACAGGCCGTCGGGGCTGGGCTGGGGTAAGGCAGCCCCACCTGGCCCTGCTCCTCACGTCTATCCACATCTGTGCGCTCTGGCGCCCAGCCTCGATCTCCCCTCAGGGGCAAGATGGCAGCCGGTGTGATGGAGAGAAAGCAGGGTGCCAGGAGGCTCCAGGGGCCGTGCGGGCCACGCCTGGCCCTTCCCCTCTCAGAGAGCAACCTGCCACCCTCAGCTTTCTCCCGTCCAGCGCCATGATGGGTGACGAGGCTCAAAGCCTGGGTCTCTGTTGAGTGCCTGCTCTGTGCTGGGGGCCACGGCCAGCCCAGGGGAGCAATCCCTGACACCTGACGGGCTCCCCGCCGGGAAGGGGAGAAGGGTAGAGGATTCCCCAGGGGCCCCGGGCATGGAGGAGGCGCCCCATTGCCGGGTCCTGCAGCTTGGTGGGGCCAGCCAGGGCGGAGGAGAAGGTGTCACCAGGCCTGTGCACGGCCGTGCCAGGGAACCCTGCCTGGGACCCGCCGCCAGCTGGGGCCTGGGAAGACAGGGCCTGATCAGAGGACACAGGGAGGTGACAGGACCCGCGGCCACGGTCTGCGCCCCCTCCGCCTGGCCGTCCCTCCCCGCCTCCCCACGCACTCATCTCCATGTACTCCGGGGTGAGGCCGGCGAAGGGCTCCAGGTTGTAGTCCACCTCGTAGCGCTGTTTCTTCTTCAAGTACTCCTCATGGTCCGAGGGGCTCTGTCGCCGCAGCTTCAGGTAGCGGATGAACTTCTTCATCTTCCTGGGGCGAATAGGGAGGAGGGCCAGGGCTGGCATCTCTAAGTTTCCTTCCTTCCTTCCTTTCCTTCCTTTCCTTCCCTCCCTCCCTCCTTTCCTTCCTTCCTTTTTCTTGTGGTACTGGGGATTAAACCCAGGGGCGTTCTTCCTCTGAGCTACACTCCCAGCCCTACTTTATTTTTTTATTTTGGGGCTCACTAAGTTGCTGAGGGTCTTGCAAAGTTGCTGAGTCTGGCTTCAAACCTGCGATCCTCCTGTCTCAGCCTCCCAAGTACTGGGATTGCAGGTGTGCGCCACCACGCCTGGCCATCTAAGTCGTCTTTTCTAATTTTCGGTTTAAATCCTGAATCCTCCCGTTTGCAACAGTGGTTACTGCACTCTTTGGTCTGGACTGCATCCTCCCCCTCCCCCACAGCCTTCCTGGCTTCGTTGGCTTCAGGAGGAAACCGAGGGGCAGGGAGAACTAAGGGCCACCCGAGGCCAGGGGGGCCCAGCAGGTGACAAGGGTGGGGCTGCTGGGGCGGAGGGAACCAGACACAGATCTCCAAAGGGCACAGGCAAGAAAGCCAAGCCCCGGGCTCTCCATCTGAAAACACTGGGGGGGGCAGCATATGGATTTGGGGTGTCTGCCGGTGCTCCAGTCCTCAGCCAGCTTGGGGTGCGGAGATTGCCCCGTCCCCTCCCTCTCCTTGTCCACTTCTGTCCCGCCTTTTGTCCTGGCCACCTCCCTGTTTACAGTGCCCCCATCCTGGTCAAGGCCCCACACTGCAGGACCTGCAGACCCCTGTGACCCCGCTGCCCCCCGGGCGGGCGGCCACTCACGGGATTCCGATCTCGAACAGGTTGTTCTGAATGAGCTGCTTGCCCAGCATGATGATGCTCAGCTGGATGCACAACTCCATCAGGCAGCCCCCCGGGGCGCACTGTGGACAGACAGACAGAGAGCAGCGTCAGCGCCCGCTCACGGGGACACCCGGAGAGAGGGCCATGACCCTCGAGCTGTGAGTGGACCTGGGTCCTCTAAAGAGACACGCTCAGGTCCTAATCCCCGGAACCTGTGCAGGGACCTTATTGGGCAAAAGAGTCTCTGCAGGTGTGATTAAATTAAGACGAAGCTGCCCTGGAGGGGGGTGGGCCCTGTGTCCCCATAAGGACATGCAGACACAGAGGGGAGACGCCATGGAGGACGGAGGTCGAGACTGGAGCGATGCATGAGGAATCTCCAGGAGCCCCAGAAGGAAGCAGGAAGCCCTCCCCTAGAGCGCACAGAGGGGGCGTGGCCCTGCTGACCCCTCGATTCTGCACTCCCGGCCCCCAGAACTATGAGAGGGTACAGTTCTGCTGTTTGAAGACACCCCACCCGGGGCACTTTGCTGCAGGAGTCCCTCTGCCTGCAGGCTGTCGAACTGGAACCCAGGGGTTACGTTAGATATAGAGTGTCCCCTGGAGAGCTCATGTTTTTTTCCTTGCGGTACTGGGGATTGAACCCAGGGCATTCTACCTCCGAGCTATACCCCCAGCCCTATTTTTTTATCCTTTATTTTGAAACAGGGTCTCATTAAGTTATGGAGGGCCTCACTAAGTAGCTGAGGCTGGCTGAGAACCTGGATCCTCTGGTCTCAGCCTCCCAAGTACTGGGTCTACAAGCTTGTACCACCATGCCCGGCTAAGAGCTCTGTTGAGGGCCAAGGCCTGTCTTAGAGGCACACTGAAATTATCATCTTGGACCAGCCCAGTTTAGATACATGGTATTTGACTGGGTGGGATCTGTCCGCAAACGGACACATTCCAAGGGACCTGGTGTAATCTTCCTTCCCCTAGGCTTGTCACATAATTGCTGATCCCTGTTTGATTAATCCTTACCGAAACCTGAGATAATTGCTGATCTCTGTTTGATTGACTTTTACTGCAACCTGTGATAATGGCTGATTCCTGGGTTTGATTAACTTTTAAAATTCCTATAAAAATGAGGCCCTGGCTATAGAGCTCCGGGAGAATTTGCCATCTCTATCTTCTCCCCGATCCTCCGGTTATTAAATATAACTATTTTGCAAATTATTAAATATAACTATTTTGCAAATTATCATATCAGACTTCGTGTTGTTTCGTGCGAGAAGACCATTGTTAGGAAGCTGCCTGGTGCAGCGACCGTCTGTGGCAGGATCCACAGACTTCAGGAAGCTGTCTGGGCAGCGACCGTCTGTGGCTGGGGACCATAGACTGTTTTGTCAGGAAACTGCTTGGTGCAGAGACCTTCCGTGGCAGGAACCACGGAGTAGATCGTCCGCCAGAGTTACCGCAATATAGCTCATGTTTTAATGTTCAGGGTTGAAGTAATTTAGTCATGAGGGTTGTAACCTCCTCAGTGGATAAACATATAGTAATGGATTTACTGGGTGGTAACCTGGGCAGGTGGGTGTGGCTGGAGGAGGTGGGCTGCTGGGGGTGTGCTCCCTCTCTTGCTTCCGGCCTCCATGATGTGAGAGCAGAGCCTTGCTCTCTCCCTCTCTCTGCTTCCCGCCACCATGCCCTGAGCTCTGCAGACCCAGCCTCACATGGACTGACTGAACCCCTGAAACCTCCAGAACTGTGAGCAAACCCATCTTGCTTCCTCTAAGCTGTGTGCTCTGTTGTTTTGGACGACAGCAGCGAGGATGCTGGCTGAGACACCAGGCTTGAAGAGGGGTGGGTGTCATCAAGAAGCTGTCGCTGGGACCCAGGCTCCCAGTGTCTCCCCAGGGCCGGTGCCCCTCCGTCTGCACTGGGCTGCCCATCCACAGGCCTGTACAGTGTGGCAGGCTGGGCCGTGCAGCTGGGAGGCCGCCCACCAAGGCCCAGTGCCCCTGCCTGCAGTGGCTCCTGTTTCTGGAGGGTACTGGGGCAAAGTGGGGGCTCTGTGAGCCCCAGGGAAACCTTTTTTTTTTTTTGGTACTAGGGATTGAACCTAGGGGCATTCTACCTCTGAACTATACCCCCAGCCCTATTTTATTTATTTATTTATTTTTTGTGGTACTGGGGATTGAATCCAGGGGCATTCTACCTCTGAATTACCCCCCCAGCCCTATTTTATTTTTTGTTTTTATTTTTATTTATTTATTTTTTTGCGGTACCGGGGATTGAACGCAGGGGCGTTCTACCTCCGCGCTACACCTCCGGTCCTATTTTTTTTATGCTTTATTTTTGAAACCGGGTCTCACGAAGTTGCAGAGGGCCTCACTAGGTAGAGAGAGAGACAGGGGGAGAGAGAGAGAGAGAGAGAGAGAGAGAGAGAGAGAGAGAGGAGAGAGAGATAGATCGAGCGATTGTGTGCGCGCATGCGCGCTGAGGTTGGCCGCAAAACCAGATCCTCCGGTCTCCGCCTCCCAAAGTACTGGGATTACAAGCGTGCGCCACCATGCCCGGCTCTATTTTATTTTTTGAAAAAGGGTCTCACTAAGATGCTGAAGCTGGCCTCAAACCTGCAATCCTCCTGTCTCAGCCTCCCAAGTACTGGGATTACAGGCGTGTACCACCACACCCAGTTGTCAGCCCTTTATATTTTTTATTTTGAAACAGGGTCTAAGTTGTTAAGGGTCTTAATAGCTGAGCTCTAAATTGCTGAGGTTGGCCTCAAACCTAAGATCCTCTTGTCTTAGCCTCCTAAGTACTTGGACCACAGGTATGTGCCACTGCTCCTGGCTAAAATTTTTTATATAATTACCAAAAAATATGTCCTAGAGAGCCATCATCTTGTGAAAAAAAATTATGTCCTTGACTTTATTCTATTATTTATTTATTTATTGCAGTACTGGGATTGAACCCAGGGGCATTCTACCTCCAAGCTACACCCACAGCCCTATTTTTTATTCTTTATTTTGAAACAGGGTCTCACTAAGTTGCGGAGGGCTTCACTAACTAGCTGAGGCTGGCCACGAACCTGGAATCCTCCGGTCTCAGTCTCCTGAGTACTGGGCTTACAAGCCTGCGCCACCATGCCCGGCTGACTTTATTCTATTCTACAAAGACATCTCCCCTGCTTCTCTGAGCGTTGTGGTTTGACAAGGTAGCAGGTATGTAAAGAAAATGCCATGAAAAAGGTAAAGACACCCATTACTGTGAGGAGGTCCTGGGATGCCCAAGGCCTGTGTTCAGCCTGGTGAGCTTCTAGGCTGCACTCCTGACAGCCAGATCACCCTGTACCTGATGCCCACCCAACTCTCTGAACCCTGTACCGCTGTTTCGCAGTGTCTTTTTCAGGAAGACCCGCTCCCTTGCTTTCTGATAAGCTGAGTTATTCTGTGGGCTGGTCACCCTGGGACCTGGACCCCTGACAACCGGGCTTGGTTGGATGGAGCAGGGGGTTGTGGGATGGAGACGGCGGAGCAAGCCCATGGTCCATGACTCAGCCGGAGGCGGCTGGTGCCAGACCCTCTGCGGCCAGTCATGGGGCAAAAGCCAAATGTCTCTAGCTGAGGGCAGAGAGGTGGGCGGCGCAATGTCAAAGCAAGAAAACGTGGTCAAGCTCTGTTTCCTCACTAACTCATTTCACCCAGAGACAGAGTACTCAAAGCCTTCCCGAAAAATAAAAGAAAAATGAACCTAGATGTAACCTCTCCCTTTAACTCTGAAGAGACTTTATCCTTTAAGGGGTAATTCTCTTTGGACACAAGATCGTATCCAAACACGCTTAACAAGTATGCAGCATTCGCGGGAAAGCTGAAGTTACCTCTTCCATCCGGAAAGAGCGGAAAATGTAGACGTAGTCGCCCGGGCGTCCAACAAACCTGGAACGATGGGGAGGTCTTAGGTCACGCTCCATTGGGGAGAGGCTGCCCGAGGGGGCTGTGCTGAGCTGTGGCCCCCCAAGTCTGAGTCTGCAGTGTGTACCTACAGGTGCTCCACCCCACCGGGTTCCCTCTGCTAGGGCGTGGCTCAGCAGGCAGGGCTGCGTCTCACCAGGACACCTCCGGCCCTCTCTGCTCATCCTGCCTGCTGTGGGAGTGGAGTGGCCAGAGATTGCTGTTGGGTCCCGCTGCCTGAGGTCTACTGCCCTGGGATCCTGCTGCCTGGGGTCCCCATTGCCTACGGTCTGTATTGCCTGGGACCCCCACTTATTTAGGATCCACTGCCTGGGGTCCCTGCTGCCTGGGGTCTATACTGCCTGAGACCCCCGCTGATCTAGGATCCACTGCCCAGGAATCCCACTGCTTGGGGTCCTCGCTGCCCGGGGTCTATACTGCCCGAGACCCCCGCTGATCTAGGATCTACTGCCCAGGAATCCCCCTGCCTGGGGTCCCTGCTGCCCAGGGTCTATACTGCCTGAGACACCCACTGATCTAGGATCTACTGCCCAGGAATCCCCCTGCCTGGGGTCCCTGCTGCCCGGGGTTTTTACCGCCTGAGACCCCTGCTGATCTAGGATCTACTGCCCAGGAATCCCACTGCCTGGGGTCTATACTGCCTGAGACCCCCGCAGATCTAGGATCTACTGCCTAGGAATCCCGCTGCCTGGGGTCCCTGCTGCCTGGGGTCTATACTGCCTGAGACCCCTGCTGATCTAGGATCTACTGCCCAGGAATCCCACTGCCTGGGGTCTATACTGCCTGAGACCCCTGCAGATCAAGGAACTACTGCCCAGGAATCCCGCTGCCCGGGGTCCCCGCTGCCTGGGTCTATACTGCCTGAGACCCCCGCTGATCTAGGATCTACTGCCCAGGAATCCCGCTGCCTGGGGTCCCCGC
>PVJS01003863.1:0-57315 GCA_004027185.1 Glis glis | reverse complement strand
CCCGGGGTCCTGCTGCTCTGCTACCCCAGCTGGAGCCAGGCCCTCCCTGAATGTCAGGGCTATGGAGTCGCACGGCGTGCTGGCCGGGCCTGGGCGGCCTCCCACCCCGCAGGCGGAAGGGGCAGAGGACCGCCTTCCATGGATGTGCAGGGGCGAGGTGTACGAAGGCTGAAGAAGTCCCTACCGGCCTTTGAAGAAAGCCACGTAAAAGATGGGTGTGTAGGAGTTCACGAACTTCAGCAGGAAAGCCTTGAAGGTCAGCCTCTCCTCGAAGCTCTTCTCCGTCTTCGGGACCTCTGGGGGAAGAAGAGACAGACGATGCTGAGCCGATGCCGGCCGGCCACGGGCGCCAGCGCCCCCTCGCCCGCTCCGGGCCCCGTTCAGACAGGGAGCAGGGCCCAGAGACGGCCAGCAAGGAGCCCAGGCCCCACAGCGAGCGGGCGCGGCTGCCTGGCCCTGACCTGCCGCGCACCCCGGCACGGGCCTCACCGATCGTGGTAAGCCACCTGGCTATGCAGCCGTAGACCTCGTCCAGCAGGATAATGACCACCAGGTTGATGATGACCGCGGTGGCCGTGACCGTGACCCGGATGTTGGAGCGCACGGAGGGGGAGGAGTTCATGGCCAGGGCGGCGGCCGTGGAAATCCTGTAGATGATGACGCCCAGGACGATGGCGAACGTCACTGCGATCTGCAGGGGGGGAGGACGGCTTGGCTGGGGTCCCGCAGGGCTCCCCGAACCCGCCTGCCAGCTGCCTCGCCCCGCTCTCCCCGGCCTCCGGCTCTTCCACGTCATAACTAAGACCCACATCTTGTGAGCGCCCACCAAATGCCCGGGCTCCGCGAGCGTTAACCACAGATGGTGAAAGCAGACTCCTGTCCTGCACAAGGGGCCTCTGGGGATCAGAGAGGTTGCGCAGGCAGGCTGGGGCACACAGCTCGGGGGCAGGGATTCACCAGGGGCTCCGCCCGGGCCTGGAGCACGCTAGAGCTTCCTGCCTCAGGCCCGAGCTCTATGCCTTCTCTCCTTGTCACTGTCCCCAAATGGAGTCTGGCACACAGTGTGGCCACAGTCCCAGTGGCTGTCATGGTATGTTCTAGAGTGGGGGAGGGGGAGCTGGGTGGCACATGCTTGTAATCCTAGTACTTGGGAGGCTGAGACAGGAGGATCCGGGTTCGCGGCCAGCCTCAGCTACTTAGTGAGGCCTCTGCAACTTAGTGAGACCCTGTTTCCAAATAAGAAATAAAAAGAGCTGGAGTTATAGCTCACAGGTAGAATGCCCCTGGGTTCAGTCAGGCATGGTGGCGCATGCTTGTAATCCCAGTACTTGGGAGGCTGAGACAGGAGGATCGCAGGTTCGCGGCCAGCCTCAGCTACTTAGTGAGGCCCTCCGCAATTTAGTGAGACCCTGTTTCAAAATAAAGAATAAAAAATAGGGCTGGGGGTGTAGCCTGGAGGTAGAATGCCCCTGCGTTCAATCCCCAGTACTGCAAAAAAAAAAAAAATAGAGCTGGGGGGGTTCTTGCCCCAACCTGGGTAGTGCGTGGAAGCGGTGATATTCTGGGGGGTGTGGGGGTCAGGGTGTGCCACCTTGGGGCAAAGGCACCACTTGGGAGGACGGACGGGGGACAGCACCGCAGGTCTGGCCAAGACGGGATTGGGCCCCTCCAGCCTTCCCAGCAGCCACCGACCACCTTCCAGCTCCCCATGAGAGGAAGCCCCAGCACTGGCCAAGCTCACGGTGCGCCAGAACATTCCACAGGACTTGGGCTGGTGGTTGCTGAGAGAGCGGGGTGGGACCTGGCTTCCGTGACGACTTTGTTCCATCTGCCACTGTCTGTCTGAATTTCTTTTCTTTATGGCCTGACCACTGGCAAGACCGGGTCTTTGTCCAGCCTGCCTGGTGCTGCGGATACCCCCCCCAGCCTCATGGGGCTCCCACTGCCACACACAGGCGCCCTCCTGTGCCCCCCCATGTCCCGGTACAGAGAACGGGCCGTGTCCCTGCAGGCTCAGTCACGTGGGGCTCTCAGGACGGGCCCGGGGAGGCCTGCGCCGTCTTGTGCATCTCCCGGTGACAGCTCGGGGTGGTGAGACTCGCCCCACCCTCAAGGGCGGCCGCAGCCTGCAGAAATCTCCTAGGAAACCTCTTATTTTAAACTCTGGGCTGCTCGCTCTGGCTCTGCAGACTTCTGGTGACTAACCGGTGCCCACACCCCGCAGGAGAACGCCCGTAGCCCACGCCGCACCTCGAGGAGGGGCAGCTCCAGCGAACCAGGGCTTTCCTTGGAAAACCCCTCGGTCCTGCCAAGAGGCCCCTCCCTGGCCTCGGAGACGTCTGTCCCTCGTGCCAGTGTGCGGAGTGCAGACGGGCCAGGCCTGCGGTGACTCAGCGAGGCCCTCCGCCCAGCGGCACCCCTCCTCGCCAGAGCCCGTGTGCCCACAACAGGCAGGTCCGAGCCTCCCTTCCTAGAAGCCGCCTCCGGGGCAGAGGCCGGCTGGTCACACCAGTGTCTTTGAGATCAACATCAGTCCCCCCATGGAGCCCCAGAGCCAGAACAAAGCTGCGTCCATGTCACTCAGGGTTAGTAGGACACAGGGCTGGGAAGGGGGAGCCCGCCGTACCCCATTCCAGGCTCCTCTGCCCAGGTCCACTACCCACTGTACTGGGACCATGGAGGGCTGCACAGATGCGCTGTACAGTGGGTGGCCACAGAAGGGTTCTGACCAGAGAGGCGAGCAGCGGTTGTGGGTGGACCTTCTGAGGAAGCCTCTTCAAAGAGCGGCAGCCTCTGCTGCCCACCTTCTGCCCTTCCCCAGCCCTTCCCCTGCTTCCTGCCAGGAGAGTGGAGGTGATGTGGGAGGCGCAGCAGCCATATTGTGACCAAGAGGAATGCATACACAGGCTGGGCGAGCAGAAGGTTAGAGAAGTACCTCTGATGGCACTGTGGAGCCCACACCCTTGTCACCCCCCACTGGTCCTTCTGCCTTGGGGCCAAGTTCTCCCATCTCCTGATTCCTGCCCTCCCCTCCCCCACCACTGTTGAGGGCTGGGGATGTGCCAAGTCGAGGACCACGTCATTCTCTGGTTATCTCCCAGCACCAGAAGGGATGTGTCACCTTCAAAACAGAGCTAAGCCCGCTGTGACCCAGGATGTGTCACCTTCAAAACAGCTAAGCCCGCTGTGACCCAGAGACTCCTGGGAGTATGCAGCCCCCCAGCCCTGCTGAGCGGCTCCCTTCTCCCAGCAAAGAGAGATGGTCTTGGGGTCCTGTCGGGGTGCCCTCCTCTGGATTCCTGTGTGTCAACTGAGGTCCCTTGTTTCATGAGAGTGGGGAGAGAGGCTGCGTCCTGCATTGCTGTCCCTTGCTAGGCCGGGGCCCTCGTCCCCACTGGGTGCAGCAGACCTGGGCAGCCTCCGCCTTTCACATCTGCACAAAACAGGGCTCTGGGGTAGACCATCTGGCTGCTTTTTTCTTTATCTTTTTTTTTTTTTTTTTTTTGCGGTACTGGGGATTGAACCCAGGGGCATTCTACCTCTGAGTTACACCCCCGGCCTTATTTTTTATTCTTTATTTTGAAACAGGGTCTCACTAAGTTGCGGAGAGTCTAAGTAGCTGAGGCTGGCCACGAACCCCGATCCTCCGGTCTCAGCCTCCCAAGTACTGGGATTACAAGCGTGCGCCACCACGCCCGGCTCCACTCTGACTTCTGGCTCCTGGCTGGCGGGCTGGGGAGAGGCCTGGCCTCTGGGCCCTGTGTCCTCCTCAGCAGGAGGGGGCCACACTGAGACTGGGGTGAAGACGGCGCAGCGGCCAGCGGGACCCGGGTGGCGGGCTTGGGGCAGGTGGCTGCACGGGCTCTCACGAAGCTCCTGGCAGGACCCAACGTGACCTCGGGTGGCCCTGAGCACCTGAGCTCAGTGGGACAGGTGGCACGGGATGGAAGTCCCCACGAGGCGCGTGCAGTTGTTCCGTCAGCCCAGCAGGCAAGTCTGGAGCCACGGGCCTGGGGTCACTGGGCAGCACTGTCACGATTTTGTCCTGTGTTCTGTCTTTAATAGATTGCTTTTTTTCCTCTCTCTCCCTCTTACTGGGGATTGAACTGAGGGGCATTTTACCTTCGAGCTACACCCCCAGCCCTTTTTTATTTTTGAAAGAGTCTCACTAGGTTGCTGAGGGTCTCGCTTAAGTTGCTGAGGCTGTCCTTGAGCCTGTGAACCTTCTCAGCCTCCCACGTACTGGGATCACAGGTGTATACCACCATGTCAAGCGATGGCCTTCTTAAAGACCCTTCCATTTTGTCTTACGGGGCACCTGTGAAGCCCTAGGTCTGAATACCAGTCACTTAAATAAATGTCACTCTCACAATGAAAGCTGCACGTCACCTGAGACCAGCTCACATACTCCGGGGCAGGTGGAGCCCCTTGGGGGTCGCTGTAGGACCCTGGCCCCTTCCCGTCTTTGGGCTGGTGGTGAGGTCCCAACTCACCTGCTGCCCTGAGGAGATAGGCCACTGAGTCCTGGGACGAGCGGCAGCACAGAACCCATGGCAGACCCAAGTCTTGGTGGGTGCCGACCACCTCCTGTGGGCTTCCCCGATCCCCCCACCTGGGCCTTCCGGAACTTACCATGAAGACAATGGAGACCAGGTTGGTGAAGTAGGCCGGGAACCGGTCTCTCCAGGTGAGCTTCACCTTGTCCGTCTGCAACAGGGAAAGATCGGGGTCACTGGCTGGAGACCACGGGGCGGAGAGGCGTGTGTGAGTGCACGTGGACCACAGGACAACAGAAATACTCAGGAAACCTTACAAAAGCTGACCAGCGAAGGCACAGGCCCTGTGTCTGAGGAAGCACGAGGGGCCTGACCACCTAGGAAATAACGTCTTGGGCTAACGGATGGGACAGTCACACAGAGACCCCGGGAGCGGCCGCGTGTGAGACCTACTTCCTCCACTGCGGGTCCCCTCGGAGGACTGCGGGACCTGAGATGTCGGCCACGTGTCACCCGGACCGTAGTGGTTATTTCTCCCTCCCAGAGGGAGTAGAGGCAAGCCACTGGCACGGCGGCTGGAAATGCTAACTGCTGTGTGGCAGGGTAGGCTGCGGGGACACGTGGCCTGGGCCCGGCTGGCGGGGCCCGGGGATGGCTTGGTCTGGAGGAGCCTTGGGGAAAAGGTGGAAACTGACCCAGGATGCTTCAGGTGGGGATGGGACTTTAAGTGGCTGAGGCTGGCCTCGAACCTGCGATCCTCCTGTCTCAGCCTCCCAAGTACTGGGATGACAGGCGTGCACCACCATGCCTGGCTCTGGGGGTGGGACTTTAAATAGGAGCATGCACACACGGGTCACAGAATGCTGGCACGGACATTGCACCAGGGTAGCCGCATGCGTGTTAGCCAGGAGACTGAGACACACTCGCGGGTGACGGTGACAAGCAGGACTTCCGAGCCTCCACACGAAGCCAGAGTGCCCCCATTGCGGGTCCACCACAGCCATGCAGTGACATCGCGCACACAGGGCTCACGGGGCGTGGGACGAGTGTGTTAAAGTCACACTGCAGGCATGGCCCGCGACAGACACAACCGGGGTTGTCTGCAAACAGTCAAAACACACGTTGCCCCGAAATGGAAAAGTACCAATTTCACCCCGGCCATGGCCGCCTTAACCCTCTGCTGCCACTTGTTTGGTGACTCCTCCGGGACATGCCGGCGCTTCTGAGGGCAGGTGGGAAAAGAGAGCACTGTGCGGTGAGGTGGGACGAGGTGCCGCTGACCCCGGTCCAGGGACCCGCCGGCCCGGCAGCAGCTCGTCCTCTGTGCGCTCGCCCGGGTGGTGCTGGGGATTGAACTCAGGGTGTTGTACCTCTGAGCTACACCCCCAGCCCTTTTTATTTTGAAACAGGGTCTCGCTAAGTAGCTGAGGGTCTTGCTAAGTTGCTGAGGCTAGCCTCAAACCTGCAATCCTCGTGTCTCAGCCTCCCAAGTGCTGGGATTGCAGGCCTCTGCCACTGTGCCCAGCTCTGGGTGTTTTAAACAGTAACAGACAGCAGAGACCCTTGTCCCACAAGCATGGCGGTGAAGGTGGTCACAGTAACGGGAGCTGGAAGTTGCCAGAACAGAGGCCCCAGCGCACCCTCCCTTGGGCCCAGTTGGCCTCTGTCTTGGGAAACAACGGTTACTGCGACCTCAAGGATCCGGAGTATGAGGGGACAGGGGTCAGTTGCCAAGAGCATCCGAGGACCACGCGCAGGAAGCCACACCCAGGAGCCCATGTTCACGTGCCCGTTACACGGGGATCCTTTTAGATCAACCACTTTAGTGCCATAGCCGGGGAAAAAGCAAACTGTAGCGTGGCTGCTGGAAGCCACATAAAACAGGTGAGAAAACAAAGGGTGTGGTCCGCGGGAAGCAGACGGGGCCCCAGGCTGCCACCAGAGGCGGGTGACCACAAACCTGCACCTTTGTGGTTCACCATGAGTGAGCCTGGGCTGAAAGCAAGCCCTGGGCTGAGCGTGGCTTCCACGCCCGCTGGACGACTGCTGCTTTAGCGGCTGACGTCCCTGGGTTCAAATGGGCGTGGAGTATTCCGCCAGCCATCTTCCCCTCAGGAAGGAATGAAATGCCCCTCCCTGTGCTCACCCTGAGAGTGGGACCACAAAGCCACGGAGCAGACCATCTTCAGAGCCTTACGCCCATCCTGAGACATCTGGACCCAGGCTCGGAGCCGGATGCGCCCTGAAGATGCGGCGGAGGCTCGCATGGCCTTAGAGACGTGGTACCTGGGCTGTGCCCACAGAACATGCAGGCTCACTGGCTAAATCGGATCAGCAGATCCTTTATTTTAGCGTGACAACTTTCGCTGTGTGGCTACGTTCTTCATGCCCTTGAGTCTTGCCCAGCCCCTAGGGGGTGTCCAGGGAAGCACGCCTCTTCCCTGGCTGCAGAACTGGGCTGTAACCCGAGGGGCTGCCCTACAGGACCCGGGCCTTGCAGGGGGGCCATGAGGAGCACCCACTCAGCGCCCTGATGGGATTTTGGCAATTGTGATCTCCCAGCCGCTCTGCACCAGTGAATTCTGTGTATAACACAATGACAGGAAAGAGAAACCCTGGGATTTGTCCTGATCGGTCCCAGAGGCTGAATGCTCAAGTGTGACAGGAAAACCCAGGAGTGTCTTTCAACTGTTCCCAACCCCTCAGAGCCACGTGGACTGGTCCAGCCTTGGCGAGAGGCAGACAAGACCAGGGAGCTCCTGGCTGGTCCCAGGTCGTGTGAAACCCCATTGTTAAGAAACAGCCAAGTACCTCTAGATACTTGTGAGGATTCAGGCTATGGGCACAAGGCTGCCACTGTGGATGAGGTTTTGGGACAAAGAACAGCATTTATTAGGAAAAGATGGCGGCTTCCAGATATCATAAAAACCACCCTTCTCTCTCTCATCCTCACAGGCGGAGGGAGACAAGGAGTTGGCCACCTGCTCAGGGACCCTGGTTTGTAAACACTTTTTTTTTTTTTGTGCAGTATTAGGGATTGAACCTAGGAGTATTCTACTTCTGAGCTACAACCCCAGCCCTATTTTATTTTTTATTTTGAAACATGGTCTCGCTAAGTTGCAGAGGGCCTCGCTAAGGTGCTGAGGCCGGCCTCAAACTTGCAGTCCTCCTGTCTCAGCCTCCCAAGTACTGGGATTTTTAGGTGTGCGCCACCACACCCGGCTTACAAACACTTCTATTTCATGGTTCAACACAGAGCACAAGGGGTGGGCAGGGTCGATGGGCACTGCGCCACAGGAGCTTCACTGCGACACTGTCCTGCGTGGAAGTTTGCTGAAGGTTGAGATCAGCAAGACAGATCTGCAGCAGGTTAGACAAACTCCAGCCTTCTGCCAAACCTGGCCCCTGCCTGATTCTGTAAGTAAAGTTTATTGGAAGCAGCCAGGTCCCTTTGTGTACCTGTCATCCGAGCCGCTTCCACACTACAACGGCAGGCTTCAGTAGTCGCAGTGGAGGCTACAGAGCCTAGAATAGCCACGATTGGGGTCGACCCCTGGTCTATACTGTTGATGAGCACGGAGTGTTGGCTCACCCCTGGTCTACACTAGATGAACACAGTATCGGCTGACCCCTGGTCTCAGTTGATGAGCACGGAGTGCTTGTTGACCCCTGGTCTATACTAGATGAGCACAGTATTGGCTGACCCCTGGTCTCAGTTGATGAGCATGGAGTGCTTGCTGACCCCTGGTCTATACTAGATGAACATGGTATTGGCTGACCCCTGGTCTCAGTTGATGAGCACGGAGTATTGACTGACCCCTGGTCTCAGTTGATGAACACCTGGTATTGGCTGACCCCTGGTCACACTGGATGAACACAGTATTGACTGACCCCTGGTCTCAGTTGATGAACACATGGTGTTGGCTGACCTCTGGTCTACACTGGATGAACACAGTATTAGCTGACCCCTAGTCTCTGTTGATGAACACCTGGTGTTGGCTGACCCCTGGTCTACACTGGATGAACACGGTCTTGGCTGACCCCTGGTCTCATTTGATGAACACCTGGTGTTGGCTGACCCCTGGTCTACACTGGATGAACACGGTATCGGCTGACCCCTGGTCTCAGTTGATGAACACCTGGTGTTGGCTGACCCGTGGTCTACATTGGATGAACACGGTCTTGTCTGACCCCTAGTCTCAGTTGATGAACACCTGGTGTTGGCTGACCCTGGTCACACTAGATGCACACGCAGCTCTTTGCTGTGGAAGGGGAACCAGCCGGCCCATACCTCCTTGTGTCTGGACTCCTTCCTCAGCGACTTCTCCAACACCCTGGCTTCGTATTCAGCTCTGGGATGGTCCTGTGAGACAAACCGAGTCACGAAGGGGGAGCACACTTGGCCAGTCAGTCCACGTAAGTGCCTCGACAGCCTCGGGGCCAGTTCATAGCTGGCTGCTTGGAACGTCTCCAATTTAGAAGGCCCTGGGTCCGGCCTGGGTATCGGGCCTGGATTCTCCCCCTTGGACCCCCCTCCGCCCCCCGCCCATGGGATGGCCGCGGGACCTGGCTCTGGGTCCTGGAGGACGATCAGCCGTGCCAGGCTGCGGCGAACACCCAGCCACGAACTGGCCCCGAGAACATTCTACGGAGGAGCCGCGGGGTCGGAAGAGACGCAGTGAGAGCCAGCAAGCGGGCAGGCCGGAGGCGCCAGGCCTCGGGCCAAGCAGGTCAGCAGGTGCTGGAACGGAAGAACAGGTGAGAGGCGGAGAGCAGAGGCCCGGGCAGGTGAGAGCGAGGAGCCGAGAGCCGCCCATGCGGCGGAAAGAGAAGGCTCAGGAGAGCCCGAGGCCCCGCTCCCAGGACAGACCAAGGAAGACAGAGAGTGACAAACATTCCAAACCTTCACGGCCTCCTTCAGGAACCAGAAACGTAAAACAAAAAGAAAAAGCTTCCATTACTTGTGTGTTTTTCAGAATCAGACATGTCCTCTAAAGACAGTTTTCTTTTCTTTTCTTTTCCCTCCCTTTCTCTCTCCCTCCTTCCTTCCTTTCATTATTGGGGTGTTGGAATTGAACACAGGGGTGCTCTACTTCTGAGCTACACCCCCAGCCCTTTTTTGTTTGTTTGTTAATGAATTTATTTATGTCTTTATTTATTGGTACTGGGGATTGAACCCAGGCATATTCTACCTCTGAGCTACACCCCAGCCTTTTTATTTTATTTTTATTTTTTTGAGGTACCAGGGATTGAACCCAGGGTGTTCTACCTCCGAGCTACACCCCAGACCTATTTTTTATTCTTTTATTTGGAAGCAGGGTCTCGCTAAGTTGCAGAGGGCCTCACTAAGTAGCTGAGGCTGGCTGCGAACCCGAATTCTCCGGTTTCAGCCTCCCAAGTACTGGGATTACAAGCGTGCGCCACCACGCCCGGCCACCCCAGCCCTTTTAAATCTTTTTATTTTGAAACAAGGTCTTGCTAGGTTGCTGAGTCTCCCAAAGTTTCTGAGGTTGGGCTTGAACCTGTGATCCTCTGGTGTCACCCTCCTAAGTACTGTGATTACAGGTGTGTGCCACCATACCTGGCTCCTTTTTCTTTTTTCTTTTTTTTTT
The DNA here is from genome assembly GCA_004027185.1 of Glis glis. Classification (NCBI taxonomy): domain Eukaryota; kingdom Metazoa; phylum Chordata; class Mammalia; order Rodentia; family Gliridae; genus Glis; species Glis glis. Next base: position 47,207 of record PVJS01003863.1, on the reverse strand, counting down.
GTGGTACTGGGAATTGAACCCAGAGGCATTCTACCTCCGAGCTACACCCCCAGACCGATTTTATTTCTTATTTGGAAACAGGGTCTCACTAGGTTGCTGAGAGCCTCACTAAATTGCTGAGGTTGTCCTTGAACCTGTGAGCCTCCCAAGTGCTAGGATTACAAGTGTGCGCCACCACGCCCAGCTTTATTTTTTCTTTTCAAACAGGATCTCTCTAAGTTGCTGAGAGTCTTGCTAAGTTGTTGAGGCTGTCCTTGAACCTGCGATCCTTGCGTCTCAGCCTCCCAAGTACTGGGATTACCGGTATGCACCACCATGCCTTGCTTGAAGACAATTTCCTTAAGATCCAGGATGAATGGATACAGGTGGGCAGGAGGACAGAAGGGAGGGGACCAGGACCTGTTAAAGGTCATGGCAACTTTAGGATAACCCTGTGGGCTGCTGGCTCTGTGGTTCCACATTTTCACCAATCCCTGAGTGCCAGACTGAAACTCAGACTCGGCTGAGGTGCACAAGGGACAAAAGGCCAGACAGGACCTTCCTCTGCTTCCTGTGCCAGAACGTGGGGTTCTGACTATGGGGAGGCGGCCCCTTCACCAGAGCTGTAGGGATAATGCTGAGCGCAGGGGACAGCCCCCTCCTTCCAATCTCCTCCCAGCCACGGGGTTCATGGAAAGGACATTCTAAACGGGCTTTTTTTGTGTGTGTGCTGGGGATTGAACCCAGGGGCATTCTACCTCTAAGCTACACCCCCAGCCCTATTTTTTATTCTTTATTTTGAAACAGGGTCTATTAAGTTGCGGAGGCCTCACTAAGTAGCTGAGGTTGGCTGCGAACCTGTGATCCTCCTGTCTCAGCCTCCCAAGTACTGGGATTACAGGTGTGCGCCACCAGGCCCGGCTTTGCTGGATCCTTTTCTGAGCATGTTGTATTTACTGACCCACGGAGACGCGCCCACACCCATCAAGGGGGGACTGCTCCTCCATGCCTGTTTGACTGGGAGGACACGAGAGAGACGTCAAGTCACTTGCCCCAGGTCACACAGCGGGGCGTGGTGTCAGATCAGGATGGAGGTCAGGCAGCCCCGCCCACGGGCAGGCTTATCACCAGGCCCAGCAAACTCTGGCCCATAACGGTAATGTTTGTGAGCAGAGCCACACGCTGGCTGCTCTGTCTGAACCTCGCGCTTGGCTTCGAGAAACCTACTGACTGGGTCTCAGGAGCGGCAGCTGTGGGAGGAGATGGCACAGCGGGCCTTTCCAGGGCGAGCAGGTGGGTCAAGCCTGCTGTGAGCACGTGTAGAATTGCTTGTGCCCGCCTCAGGGGATCCCTGCAGGCGCAGGCAGCGGGGGAGTCCCGGGAGGGCGTCCCTGGCCTGCCCTGGCCCTGGCTACAGACGGCCCCCTCTTTGGAACAAGCCCAGCGCTGGTTTCCGTTAGCCAGGGAGGGAAGGGCTCCCTTCTCAGCCACGCCCGGCCGGCTGCAGGCAGAGCTGCTCCAGCACGAGGGGGACCCGCCGGAGGTGGCGATCCCCGCCCCTCCCTACAGCCCCAGCCACGATGAGGTCAGCGGGCGAGCCCTGGGGTGCGTCGGCGCCCACGTGGGAGGACGGCGTGTCCATGTGAGCACGGAGATCAAACACACTCGGGCAGACACACAACAGTTGCCCTGGCAACCGAGGCCATTCGGAATACCAGGGCGGTGAGTGGCGAGGCTGCGGAGCGGCCCCGGCTTGGCTCCCGCCGGGGCTTCGCTGGAGGACCCGGGGAGGCCCAGGAGGTGGCGGGGCAGGGGACCAGGGGCCACGCAGCACCAAAGCCACTGACCTCCTCCTCCTCGAAGCCCGTGAGGTCCCAGCGGTAATTGAGCCGCATCTGTTTCCGCTTCCAGTGCTCCATGAAGGTGGCGGCTGTGGAGGGAGGAGAGGAAGAGTCAGGGCCACCAAGTCCCCGGTGACATGAAAGCCTTCTCTGCTTCACATAAAGCATCAGCTTTACCAAAACCTCATGGTAATCGCGGCTGGTGGGTGCTATGTATTTCCCCTGCATTCACAGAGGAGGAAACTGAGGCTCGGAGGGATTCAATGGCTTCTCTGTGAAGGGAGAGACCATGTTTGAAAATACAAAATAAAAGCCAGGAGTGGTGGTGCATGCTTGTAATCCCAGTACTTGGAAGGCTGAGACAGGAGGACTGCAGGTTTGAGGCCGGCCTCAGTAACTTAGTGAGACCCCGTTTCAAAATAAAATGGGGCTGGGGGTATAGCTCAGAGGTAGAACACCTCTGCGTTCAATCCTAGTCACACACACACATACACACACACACACACACACACAAGTGGGTAAGCTGGGTGTGCTCATGCGTTTGTAATCCCAGTACTTGGAGGCTGAGATAGGAGGTTTGCTGGTTTGGAGCCAGCCTCAGCAACTTAATGAGGCCCTTGGAAACTCAGGTGAGACCCTGTTTCCAAATAAAAACTAAAATAGGGCTGGGGGTGTATCTTGGAGGTAGAACACCTCTGGATGCAATCCCCAGTACCGCATACACCACACAATTCAAACAGACTAAAAGTGGTAAATGCCCTCCAGGACGTGGGGGAATACTAACTCGCGCTGTTGATGGATACGTCAGTTAGCACAGCCGTATGCAGAACCGTATGGAGTTCTTCAGAAAACTAAAAAGACCCAATTCCTATCCAAAGGAAAGGGAATCGGGGTACCAAGGAGATACCCGCACAACACATTCATAGCGGTACTGTTCACAGTAGCCAAGATAATGGAATGGACTGAGGTTTCCATCCATGATGGCAGATAACGAAAATGTGGTATATATACACAATGGAATATTATTCAGCCATGGAAAAGACGGAATTTGGCCATATTTAGCACATGGATGGACCTGGAGGTCATAATGTTAACTGAAATGAGCCAGGCAGAGAAAGACAAAGACTGCATGATCTGACTCCTATGGGGAAGCTACAAGAACTGAGCCCACAGAAGAGGACAGACTCGGTTACGGAGCTCGCCGCGGCCGGGGAGGGAGGCGGCGCAGGGCTTGGCAGTGGCTGGTTACTGGGGCTGAGTCAGGAGGAACGGGCTCTGCTGTTCTATGACGCAGAAGAGTGATTACAGTCGACCCTGCTGAATGGTGTAATTCAGAATGGCTAGAAGGGGGGGGATCCTGAAATGTTCTCACCCCAGAGAAATGACAACTCTGGAGATGACGGATAACGGGAATATCCCGGGCTGAAGAGCGCACACTGTGTAAGTGAGCAAAACATCCCACAGGGCCACAGAAAGAGGGACACAGGAAAAAGTCTGCCTGACACCGCCCCTCGGCAGGCGGCAGGTGATGAGGGCAGGCCCACCCACCCGGCACTGATGCCCAGGAGGACGCCACGAGGCTGTGTCGCGTGGCCCCTGCTCTGGCTCCGGGGTCACATCTGGCCGTCGTCACGCCTCCTCCTGCTCCTGAAGGCCCTCTCCTTCACTGCGTGTCAGCGGCTGCCTTTCCACAGCAACGCGCCCTTTCTGACCTCCGCGTCTCAGAGCAGATGCCTCATTTTGAACTGAGCCCTGCCCGGGAGGGCTGGTGGCGCACACTCGCGGAGCCGTCCTGTCTGCCTTCGCTGTGCCAGCTCTGGCTCCTCCTGCAGGCCTGTGCATCCCCTGTGTGTCCTCCCGGCTCCTGCCCCTCACGCTCGGTGCCAGCATTGCAGACATGGGGTCCCCCATCCCCACAACATCCTACGCAGCAGGAATGGTCCCCGTTCTTAAACGTAAACCAGGATGCCGAGGCTCAGAGGGCTGAACGCTATGCCCGAGCTGCACTTCAACGGCAGACATGGGTCTGAACCTTGTTCTATTTTTTTTTTTTTGTGGTACTGGGGATCGAACCCAGGGGCATTCTACCTCCGAGCTACACTCCCGGCCCTATTTTTTATCCTTTATTTTGAAACTGGGTCTCATGAAGTTGCGGAAGCCTCACTAATTAGCTGAGGCTGGCCCTGAACCCGGATCCTCCGGTTTCCGCCTCCCAAGTACTGGGATTACAAGCATGCTCCACCACGCCCGGCTGAACCTTGTTCTATTTGACTCTGGGGTCTGCACTCGACCCTGGACCGACCAAAGCTCTGCGCGGACACTGGAGTTTCCTCATGGGAATAATAACTGCAGTTGTAATTATAGGTCTGCTTGTTAGAGCATGCCATTTTACAGACGAGGAAAAGGAAGCCAGAGGTTAAGTAACTGGCCTAAGGTCACAGAGCGAGGCAGCTGGTACTGAACCCAGGCATTCTTGCCGTAGAAGTTGCACAGTTAACTGTCTTAGGATGGACGCGAGGGCCCTTTCCTGGAGGTTGATCAAGACTGAGCCTAGAGCCTAGAACATGTTCTGGTGGCGGGGGTGAGGGGTGAAGGTGGGGGTGGGGAAGATACATAGATATGGCCAGTCTGGCTCAGCCATGTTTTAAAAAAATAAAGACATGTGATATGAAATTAGCAATTTCCTGCTTGTCCTTTGAAAACCAGAAGCATCGGCACCAGGAGGCTAGAGCTGAGGCTTAGTCTAAACCTGAGCGACCTTCTCCACTTGGCCACAGGCCCTGCCACACCCTGTCGCCTGTCCCTGTGGCACCGCTACGCTGGACCAGGGGTGGAGGTGTGGAGCTCAGGCTCGGCCGGCAGGAGGGAGATGGGCAGGCTCGGGCAGAGCAGAGCCAGGGGCTGTCCTCAGAGCTGCACACCACCAACATGCCAACCTCCACCTGCTACTGGGCTGAACGAAGGCCGGGATGGGGGTGAGCGAGCGCCCTCCCCTCACAAGGGTGCCCCGCGGCCAACGGTTCTCCTTGGGGGTGGCCACACCACACAGGGACACACAGTGTGGCGGGTGGCAGTCTGCCCACGCTGACCCTCTTTCCCCGACCCCAGCCCCCGTGAGACCCAGCTAATGTGCTCCATTCCAGAGACCCGTAAACTGAGGACAAGGGATCAGGAAACTCAGCCACAGGGCGGGTCTTGCAATGCCTGCCCACGTGACACAGAACACACAGGTAGCCATGGTGACGAGAAATCTGGCGCCCGAGGTTGGCACAGCACTAACACCAAAACACCAAAACAGGGAGTGGGAAGCCAGGCCGGCCAGAAACAGCGGATGAGCGACAGCCTTTGAACTTTTTTTTCTTTTTGGTGGTACTGGGGATTGACCCCAGGGGCATTCTACCTCCAAGTTATACCCCAACCCTTTTTATTTTTTATTTTATTTTAATTAATTAATTAATTATAGCACTGGGGATTGAACCCAGGGGCATTCTACTTCTGAGCGACACCCCCAGCCTTTATTTTTTATTTTGAAACAGGGTCTCACTAAGTTGCGGAGGGCCTCACTAAGTAGCTGAGGCTGGCCACGAGCCTGCGATCCTCCTGTCTCAGCCTCCCAAGTACTGGGATTACAAGCGTGCGCCACCACGCCCGGCTTATTTTTGTTTTAATTTTGAAACAAAGTCTCACTAATTTACCACATGAAGGCCTAGAGCCTCTGGTCATCCTGTTTCAGCTTCCCAAGTACTGGGATTAGAGTTGTGCACTGATGTGCCCAGCTGTCTATGAGATTTTTAAAAAATAGCAGCCTGAGCCAGGTGTGGTGGCGCACGCCTGTAATCCCAGTGCTTGGGAGGCTGAGACAGGAGGATCGTAGGTTTGTGGCCAGCCTCAGCTACTTAGCAAGGCCCTCAGCAACTTAGGGAGACCTTATTTCAAAATAAAAAATAAAATAGGGCTGGGATGTAGCTCGGAGGTAAAATGCCTCTGGGTTCAATCTCTAATACCACATGAAAAAAGAAAAAAAAAAAAAAAGAAAAAGCCTAAAGCCAGGAGTGGTGATTCACACCTATAATTCTAGTACTTGGGAGGCTGAAACAGGAGGATCACAATTTCAAGGCCAGTGCACGGTAATTTAGTGAGACCCTCAGCAACTTAGCGAGACCCTGTTACCAAAATAAAAAATAAAACAGGACTGGGGGTGTAGCTCGGAGGTAGAACGCCCCTGGGTCCAATTCTCAGTGTTAGATCGAGATGGAGTCCTGGCCGAGCGGGACAAAGATTTCTCACTAACACCCAGTAACACACACACACACACACACACACACACACACACACACACACACACACAGCAGCTTGAGCTGACCAACGGCACGCATTACTATGTATTGTATTTGGTCATCTCGTGTGTTAATTTCCTAACGGGCTTGTATTATACCGCATACTTGCGTGTGCCCCCAAGTTCCTATGCCGGGTCCTCACCGCCAGTGTGGTGGCGTGGTGTCATGGGGGGGGACCCTTGTGAGTGAGATGCCTGCCCCCTCTACTCTGCAAGGACCCACCACAAAGGCATCATCGACGCACCAGGAAACGGGTTCACCAGACGCTGCTGGGCTGTGTCTGCACCTGACTTTCGGCCTGAAGGCCGTGTGGAGGATGGATGTGCCACGCTCCGGGCACTGCCAGGGCAGCCCCAGCCGGACTGTGCCGGCCTCCAGAGGAGGAGGAGGAGGGAGACCAGCCTCTAGACTCTACTTTCACTAGTTAGAGAGCAGAGCGGGGTCTCTGCAGAGCTGCAGGGGAAGCAGACACATGTCCTGCACGGAGCTCGGTACAGACAGTGTGGCTACCAACGCCTCCAGCCCTTTGTTTTTGCGTGGAGATACCAGCCCCAAGCTATTTATCCCTGGAATGTTCAGCTCATGACCCCCACTGGCCTTTGAATCCCAGAGGACAGATGATCACACTATAATTCCCCCTTGTCCCCTCCCCCCAGCTCCAGGTGACCCAGCCCCCCCCCATCAAAATCTGTGGCCTAGCCCCAGGAGGGTTTAAATCACACCTCCGACATTTCATTCACGCGGAGACTATCTTTCTGCAGTTCCCTGAGCCGGGCTGAAATCAAATAACCCCCTTTGTTCTGCGTGGTACTGACGAGCCGTTAAAACCTGTCATTATGCCATAATTTCAGAAAATTGATCCCAGCAAATAGCTAAATGGGGTTCCAAGTTGCTTAAGGCGACATCTGATTGGCGCCTTTGAAATGTCAGCCGTCCCAGGCAGGAGCGGTGGGAAGCCGGCCTGTCAGCCCTGGGAACGCGGGCCCAGCGGCCCGGAAGCGAGGAGGGCGGCGGGCGGATGGAGAGCCAGGCAGGAACAGGTTTGGGGCTGCTCTAAGAACAGCTGGAGGGCAGGAAAAGGATACAATAGGAGAAGAAACTCTGGTGGGAAAATAATCCCTTAGAGGGCAAGGAAGGGATAATTGAGTGAGGGATTAAAAAAAAAAGCCACACGGCGCTGTCTGCTAATTGCACCTGACAGCCGTGCACAGGGGCCGGCGCTTTGTCTCCGCGCCTCCGGGGCGGACAGGCTCGCCCGCGAGGTCTCTCCCGCGGAGGCCGCCTTTGAGAAGCAGCTTCCTTTCCCTAAGTGAGGGTTTCACGGGAGCAGCTCGGCTTTTTCAAGATTTTTTTTCTCCTAAAGGGAGTGTGTCGACGGAACCTTGCTTGGTTCTCTGCTTGACACATGGCCCGGGTGGGGTGTCCCCTGGGGAGTGTGGCTGAAGAGGTGGGGGCCGAGCTGCAGGAATGTCATAGAGAGTCACCAGGCACAGGGCACAGACCTGGCCTTTCCCAGTCTCCCAAGCTCCGGGCTCCTGGCTGCTCTCGTCCCAGGAGCAGGGCTGCCAGCGGGGCTGCTCAGCATCTTACTTTTTCTTCTCTTTTTTCAGTAATGGAGATTAAACCCAGGGCCGCTCTAGCACTGAGCTACACCCCCAGCCCTTTATATTTTTTATTTTGAAACAGGGTCTTGCTAAGTTGCTGAGGCTGACCTCGAACTTGCTATCCTCCTGTCTCAGCCTCCCAAGGACTGGGATTACAGGCGTGTGCCAGGGCACCAAACTTGGCCAACATCTTGAAAAGTAGTCAGTGTTTGATAAAGAGCGGCTGTGGGTGCGGGCTGGCCTCGTCCCGCAGGGTGGGTGCGTGGGTGCAGGATTTCGTGAACATAATCGCTACCCCGTGAACACTAGTTAGATGGGCAGTGGTACTGCCTGTGTGCCCTTTACTACCAGTTTACGGTGGATGCCTGTTACCTAAGAGGCAGGGCAGGGGCTTCGAGAACATTTGCATAGAGTGGTATGACCAGGGCACTCACTTGGACCTTGGAGAAGATGGGCCAGGCCGTGGATCTGTGCTCAATCTGTCAGCTCTGTGATGTTGGGCAAGTCACTGCACCTCTCTGTGCCTCAGTGTCCCCACCAGAGAAAATAACAGGCACTTCATGGGGCTGTTGTGGGGATCCCCGAAACAGCCTGTGTGGAATGCTTAGCCCAAAGCCAGGCAAAGGGAAGGGCTCAACCCACCCAAGGGGTTACTCCCAGGGGCATTCTACCTCCGAGCTACACCCCCAGCCCTATTTTTTTTTATTCTTTATTTTGAAACAGGGTCTCACTAAGTTGCGGAGAGCCTCACTAAGTAGCTGAGGCTGGCTGCGAACCCAGATCCTCCTGTCTTAGCCTCCCAAGTACTGGGATTACAAGCGTGCAACACCATGCCTGGCTGGGGTTGCTCTTTTCTGAAGGAGATAAAGTCACTGAATTAGCAGAGGCTGTAAGGGAGAGGTCGGAGTTGAGTCCCAGTTACCCAGGGCCCAGACTGTGTGTCCACATTCTCAAAAAGCCAATTCTCGAGTGTAACAGTCAGCACAACGTAACGAGTAGCACCAGGCACACACCAGGCTCAAGCCTGAGGGCTTCGTGTACTGTGACTCGTGCACGGTTCCCAGCAACCTGATGAGCTGCACCGTTGCTGCGTCTGCTTTACAAGTGGGGAGCCTTCCCCCTAGAGCAGGAGTAACTTCCAGCGGGGGCAGGCAGCAGACTGGGACAAAGGGAGGGTGGGAGGAAAGAGGACTGAGCCAAGGACGAGGCCTGGGCAGAGGGAAGGCCAATGAGGACCCCCAGCTGCGCTGAGCTGCGTGGGGACGGGGCCATGCACGTAGCCTCTAGGGGCGAAGCTCCAACTCACACCCTTGCGGGGACCTGGCTGCCTCTGTCTCTGGTTCCCAGCAAGGGTGGAGATGGGGTCTGGCGCACTGGGTGCAAGAGGAAGCAGCCCGCTGCATGGCTAGAGCGGGAGCCGAGGAGGACGGGCAGGTGCACCTCTCCTGCAAGCACCCGCCTCCAAATCACACAGGGGCCCCCACACCCTGGGTCTCCAGCTTCAGGAATTCTGGGCCAAGCCGGGAGATGACCTCGGCCTATTTCCTCGGCCTCGCTGAGAATTCTCTTAAACATCAATAGACAAAACCCCAGTTCTGCTGGGACTCAGGCCGGGGGTGGGGGGTGGGGCTCAGGCACCAGGAGGATGTGTGGGAGGAGCGCAGGCCCCTCGGAACACCAGCGGGGGTTCGGGGGTTCGTCTCGCTCTCCCCACCCCTGGTGACCCCGGGCGGCCATAGATCCTGGTCCTGCCGTCATGGGCCAACCCTGCCCCGAGCTCCCAGCCTCCTGTGAGCGGCTGCCCTGGTCAGGAGGAGCCCGAGGTGGAATCCCAGGGCGGGACATGGAGGGTTCCAGCCGCCTTCTGCTTAGTAATAGGCCTTGTCTGGTCTGTGGCTCTAAGTCACACTGACAGGGAAGGGCACACAGACCCACACGGGCCATGTCATTCTGCCACTGCCTCTCATGGCCTGTGTGCACCCGGGTGGCGCAGAGCCCCAGGACTGCTCCGAGCAAGGCGACCTCCTGGGCTTCCCAGGAAGCCCCTGGCCAGGACAGAATAACCCTCATGCAGTGTAGACCTGGTGGCCAGTGGGCAAGACGGGGAGTAATGTCCTTGGCCAGCTCAGGTGTGTTCCTGGCGGACCCTGCCTGCAGACACTCTGAGACTAAGGACAGAGGCAGTGCAGGGAACCACCGGTCACCGCCGGGCGGCCTGGGCGCTGCGGGCGCCACTCACCCCAGAGGGCCATGAAGACGGAGAAGAACACGGTGGCGGGGTTGTCAAACAGGTGGCTGGCGCGGGCCGTGGCGCAGGCCGAGCTCATCTTCCAGTAGCTGCAGGTCTTGTCGCAGAGCGGGCACATGGTGATGTTGTGTCTCTGGTCGCACATCTCCATGCTGCAAGAGAGGGGTGGTGGCCTCAAGTCCCCGTGTTGCCGCAGGGGACCCTCCCAGGGCCCGAGCTGGGTGGTGGAGGCACAGCTCTGCACACAGTGGACGCCGGGGAGGTGTACCAGCTAGCTACAGCCGTGCCCCTATCGCTCCATGCCACCAGGGTCGGCTTCACTGTGTGTGACCAAGGCTGCCCCCAACCAACCCCGAGCTGGGCAGGGCCCTGGGCTTGCTGAAGACCCTGCCATCTTATAATCTCGAATGGATTTTGAACGAGGGTCCCACATTTTATTTTGGGGGTCCTGGAGCACTCGCTGTCCCTAGACGTGGATCCACTCAGCCTTGCTTTGACAGTAGGGGGCACCAGGTTGTCCCCGCTGGGTGGCCCTCGGGCAGTGGCACCTGCAGCCTGCACTTAAGCCATCTCAGGAGCCCGAGTCCCCGGCCCACCTCCCTCTCATCACCAGGCTGTAGCTGGGCCATAGTGAGCGGAATCCAGGTCTTCACATGGTTAGGCCTGGAATACCGAGAGAGGGAAAGGGTGGCCGGTGTGGTGGCGCACGCCTGTAACCCCAGTACTTGGCGGGCTGAGACAGGAGGATCTGCGGTTCAAGGCCAGCCTCAGCAACTTAGAAAGATACTCAGCAACTTGGCGAGACCCTGTTTCCAGATAAAAAATAAAATGGGGGTGGGGTGGGTAGAGTAGTGCACACTTGTAATCCTGGTACCTTGGAGGCCGAGACAGGAGGATCACAGGTTCGCGGCCAGCCTCAGCTACTTAGTGAGGCCCTCCGCAACTTAGTGAGACCCTGTTTCAAAATAAAGAATAAAAAATAGGGCTGGGAGTGGAGCTCGGAGGTAGAATGTCCCTGGGTTCAATCCCCAGTACCGTCAAAAAATAAAAAATAGGGCTGGGGGTGTAGCTTGGAGGTAGAATGCCCCTGGGTTTAATTTTCAGCAACATTAAAAAAAAAAAAAAAGAGGAACGGGACACAAGACGGCAGAGCACGTTCCGAGCCCTCGCTTTGCGCAGGTACTACACTGAGTGCTGTCTACCCAGCATCTCCATCTCTTCTCCGGGGGCAGCAGCTCGGGGCCTCAAGACTTGGGCACCCTGGACATCTATGGCCATGGAGGAACGGTGTCCCCTGGGATCCCTCTCTGGGAGGCTGGGCTGGAACACATGCCCAAAGCTGCTTGGTAAAAAGTGGTGTCTGTAGCCGGGCATGGAGGCGCATGCTTATAATCCCAGTATTTGGGAGGCTGAGACAGGAGGATCACAGGTTCAAGGACAGCCTCTGCAAGTAGTGAGACTCTCATCAACCTAGTGAGACCCTGTTTCAAAATAAAAATAAAATCAGGCTGGGGGTGTAGTTCAGAGGTAGAATGCCCCTGGGCTCAATCCCCCAGCAACACACATACACACACACACACACACACACACACACGTGGTGTCTGTGGGCTGGTGGGTCCCGGCCAGTGCAGACTCTGTTCTGCTGAGCACACAGGCATGGCGGGGGCCAGAGCCTGCAGCTCTGTGCCGGAGTGGGGACTGCGTGAGGCCTGGGGCCCTGACACTAGGGCTCTCTCCCACTCAAACTGAAAATTACTGACACTGGAAGGCCACCGGCAGGTGAGCAGGGCCCCATCACTGGCTCGCATGAAGCAGTCACCTGGCCTGGACCAGTGTTGGGGACTAATGAATTCAAACTCCATCTTTGCAGACAGGGAAAGGAGCCCAGAGAGGAAAAGCAATTTCCTCAGGGTCACACAGCACAGGGGGAATTGAACCCAGGTCTGGGAATCTTCAAAGCCTGCACACAGGACGGCTCTCAGGGGCCACGGGCAGGGGCACCCTTCCGTGGTCAGGCACTGGCCTGGGACCTCACTCAACTGCCCTACATTCTGTGACCCAGTCCAAGTCCTCTAGCTTCAGATTCGGTTTTTCTTTCTGGAAAATGAGGAGAGGGGCCAGAATGAGGCCTGGCTGGCTGGCTGTGGCCTGCCCTGACCTCTCTCCTTCCTGCAAACTTGAATTCAACCCTGATTTATACAGAGACACCCAAGCTGGGCGTGGTGGTGCACACCTGTAATCCCAGTACTTGGGAGGCTGAGACAGGAGGATCACAGGTTTGAGGCCAGCCTCGGCAATTTAGCAAGACCCTTAGCAACTTAAAGAGGCCCTCAGCAATTTAGTGAGACCTTGTTTAAAAATAAAAAATAAATTAGGGCTGGGGGTGTAGCTCAGAGTCAGAATGCCCCTGGGTTCAATCCCCAGTACCAAAAAAAAAAAAAAAGAAAAAAAAATAGATACTCAGCCAGGGTGCATGTCCCCAGAGGTTGGATGACTACCTGGGAGAAAATCCAAAGGGTGTTTTTGTTTTGTTTGTTTTTCAGATTTCAGGAGACACCTATACAGACTCGAGCCTGGCCCAGGACAGCTGGTGTTTAACATCCGGCACCAGCTTTAGGAGACCCTCTGTGCCAGGCATAGAGGGCACCTGGCCCAGCTCTCTTCCTGCAGTTACGGCCGCCAGACGCCTATTTAACAACCGTTCAGGTGCTGCGCCATGTGTACCAGGCCCTGAGCAGGCACAAGAGATGGAAAGACAAGGAGAGGCAAATGGGGGCCTAGGCCACCGCCCCAGTGCGTGTGTGGGGGTACGCGCGCCCGTGCATGGGGGGGTGAGAACTGACACGCACAGGCGCAGGATACCCTGTGCTCCAGAGCTGGCCTCTCTCTCTCTTTTTATTTTGGTACCGGGGATTGAACCCATGGGTATTCTACCTCTGAGCTACACCCCCAGTCCGATTTTTTATTTTTATTTATTTATTTATTTTGCGGTATCAGGGATTGAACCCAGGGGCATTCTACCTCCGAGCTACACCCCCAGCCCTATTTTTTATTCTATATTTTGAAACAGGGTCTCATTAAGTAGCTGAGGCTAACTACGAACCTGCAATCCTCTGGTCTCAGCCTCCCAAGTACTGGGATTACAAGCGTGCGCCACCACGCCCAGCTCCCAGTCCAATTTTATATTTTATTTTGAAACAGGGTTTCACTAAGTTGCAGAGGGCCTCACTAAGTTTCTGAGGCTGGCCGCAAACCTGCGATCCTCCTGTCTCAGCTTCCCAAGTACTGGGATTACTGTGTGTGCCATGGTCCCCGGCTTGTATCCGGCCTCTCTGGATTCGAATCTCAGCTCCAGTGTTTGTTATCATGTGGCCTCAGGCAGGCAATGGCACTTTCTTGGGCCTCAGTGTGCCCATCTGTGGAATGGGGATGCTGGGGACTCTCTCCAGGACGCCTTGGAGGAGGCCAGGTGAGTACCTGTGTCACCCGTGTCATTGGGTTGTCAGGACGATGAAGCCCCACACAGCCACTGCTGTTATTAAGGGGGACCCAGGCCCCTCGCAGCTGCACCGAATTCGCTAGCAGCCCGGGAGCTAGCCTCATGGGGCCCACTCTTGGCCCTCATTGAGCTTCCCCCTTCTGGGGGCCTCTGTGGGGAGGCAGAGGGGACAGTGCATTCCCAGCAGAGCGTGATCGAGTCCCTTTCCCTGGAACCTGTGGGTAGAGGCCACCCGTAGGTGTCTTCAGCGTTCCGCCGAGGGCCACAGTGACTCCTGGCCTGAGGTTGGGCTCAGGGACTGCACCTCTGCCTGAGAGCCCGGAGGCTTGACTGAGCCCGCCTCCCTGCCAGCCTCGGCTTCCTGCACAAAGGCCACTAGACAAAAAGCCTTTTGCGCTGGTTTTCAACTCAGCCAAAATAAAGACGGTGAGGCACCGTGCTGGCTGCGGGCTTCCTGGCAACCGGGCCTGGTTGGATGCACTTCCTGGGGGACCACACGCCCCCCGGCTTCCATGCCAGGCACCTCCTGGGGCCTGGGTGGCGTGGGGACAGGCGGGCACTGGCCTTGCCTCTGCCCCTGAGGAACCACATTGCTGATGGGGGACAGAGGGCGGCTGGGCTGGCAGGGTCAGGGGTCTCGGTGCCCTTTCTCGGGGAGTCCAACCCGAGGCCGACAGAGCCTCCTCCCCTTAGAAGGAAGGAGGTGGGGGTCGCCTGGCCTCCTCCAAGGCATCCCGGGGAGACTTCCTCCATCCTCCATTTCCCTTGGACTTTAGGCTCTTGCAGCCAAATCCAGTCTTGCCAGCCCCCCGAGTCTGCACTCCTTTGATCTTTACCAAACCCAAGCGCAGGGACCTCAAGTCATCCTAGCAGACAAAGGGACATGCTTCCTCCTGCCAGGACAAGACAGTACCAGAGGGGCAGGGCCCGCGTCCCGCAGAGCTCGGGCTCGGAGTGGGTGGAGTATCTTAGGTGTTATTCATCACTTTGCTTAGCATGGTGGCACACGTGTGTAACTCCAATACTTGGGAGGCTGAGACAGGAGGATCACAGGTTTGAGGACAGCCTCAGCAACTTGGCAAGACTCTCAGCAATTTAGTGGGACCCTGTATCCAAATAAAACATAAAATACAACAGGAGGGCGGGGGAGGGTGTAGCTTGGAGGTAGAATGCCCCTAGGTTCAATACCCAGTACTCCAAAAACAAAACAAAACAAAACATAATTCCTTTTCTTTCTTTCCTTCCTTCCTTCCTTCCTTCCTTCCTTCCTTCCTTCCTTCTTTCTTTCTTTCTTTCTTTCTTTCTTTCTCTGTCTCTCTTTCTCTCTCTCTCTCTCTCTCTCTGCGGAACTGGGGATGGAACCCAGGGGCATTCTACCTCTGAGCTATACCCCCAGCCCTATTTTTTTAAATTTTGAAACAGGGTCTCACTAAGTTGCGGAGGGCCTCACTAAGAGCTGAGGCTGGCTGTGAACCTGCGATCCTCCTGTCTCAGCCTCCCAAGTACTGGGATTATGAGCGTACACCACCACGCCCAGCTACAAAAGATAATTTCAACAAACTTGACTGGATACGGTCCTTCTGGGCTGCTAGGAACCAACTTCTTTACAAGCTGGAATGCTCACTGGCTCTCTCTTGACCGGAACCACTGGCGACTGTTCCTAACCTCAGCTCCGTTCTGCAGCCACTTGGCAGAGTCATTAGAAAAGTCACCTGAGCCGGGCGTGGTGGCGCACTCTTGTAATCCCAGTGCTTGGGAGGCTGAGACCGGAGGATCTCGGGTTTGTGGCCAGCCTCAGCTACTTAGTGAGACCCCGTTTCCAAATAAAAAAATAAAATAGGGCTGGGGGTGTAGCTCAGAGGTAGAGTGTCCCTGGGTTTAATCCCCAATACCACACACACATACACACACACACACACACACACACACACACACACACACACACACGAAGTCACCGAGGGATTAAGGATTTCCTGAGTCTGAGGTGCAGGGCCAGCAGGACTCACGTGATGGCCCCAGCTCTCCGGCAGAGCGACTAGACTCAAGACCCTTGACGAGCGCCAAGGCTGGTGTCCTGACAGAGCTCAGGGGCCTGGACACAGCGCGACCTATCGTCTTTGGGTTGGTATCGGCAAATCTCGGAGGATGCACGTGGAGGGTGAGGTGCATTTTGGGAGAACAGCACCCCTGAGTGAGACCGAGCTGCCGTGGGGTCTGGCTGTCTCTAGGGAGCTCCCTTTGTCTGACATGCTCCCCAGTGACATATGGGACTACATACAGGCAAAGACCTGGGTATCCGTGCCTGGGGAACTGACCACAGCGCTGGGGATGACGACCGCACAATGAGGCCGGGGATTTTCTTGCCATATGATGGTCAAAAATGAAGAGGAGTCGGGCGTGGTGGCGCACGCTTGTAATCCCAGTACTTGGGAGGCAGAGACCGGAGGATCAGGGTTCGCGGTCAGCCTCAGCTACTTAGTGAGGCCCTCCGCAACCTTGTGAGACCCGGTTTCAAAATAAAGTATAAAAAATAGGGCCGGTGTGTAGCTTGGAGGTAGAACGCCCCTGGGTTCAATCCCCAGCACCGCAAAAAAAGAAAAAATAAACCCCAAAAATGAAGAGGAACACGCAAGCACCACAACACACACAAAAAAAACCTTCAAAGCAGGAGAATCGGTCTGGCATTTGTCTTCTATCTCCCCCTCAGCAATAAAACATCCTGGGGTGATCCTGCCCGAGAACGCCCGCACATCCGCGCAGCTGCTAGCCCTCTGGACACTGGCGTGGGGTCCTGCTGGGGCCGTGTGCGGGGCTCTCAGGGGCGCTGAGCCTGTTCTCAGGAGGTGACCTGAGGCCAGGGTCCTATGAATTCTGTCCCTGTACTAGGGGAAATGGCAGCTGGGTGCAGAGGCACGTGCCCATAATCCCAGTACTTGGGAGGCCGAGACATGAGGACTACAGGTTCGAGGCCAGCCTCAACAATATACTGAGATCCTCAGCAAACTAGTAAAAGATAAAATAGGGCTCAGAGGTAGAATACTCCTGGTTTCAATCCCCAGTAACCCCCACTGCCCCCCAAAAAGTGGAAAGGGCTTCTTAACAGAGAGGGGGCGAGTCGGGGGTTGCCACCTACCTGGGGATGTTCTGATCCACGGTGGCACACCCGTAGAGGAAGACGATGACGCCAACGATGGAGGCGGGGATGAGCATTTGGGTGTACGCACCCAGCCAGGCGAAGTACAGGCCGATCTTCTCCCCAAAATACTTCCTGCACCACAGATGGGAATCCAGAGACAGGCTTACTCTCATTCCACACCACGGGGAAAAACACGTCACCCCCCTGCACCCCCAACTCTAACTGAGGTCACAGAAGCAGAGTAGCGCCTTGGGACGCCTCATAGGGCCTGGGGGCGCTTTCTATTTTATGTATCCCCATCTCTTCTTTGCACCCCGGGGTGGTGGGTGCGTGTCTGCCTGTCACGCTCCACACTGGTGGGCGCATGCATGCTCCCCCTGAGGCTGTGGGCCCCCCTCCAAGTCCTGTTAGACGCGGGTACTGGTATGAACTCTGGCGTGGAGGTGCCAAGAAAACCAAGCACTCCTCCTGTGTGCCTGTTGGCACTTTGACGGCGTGGGAATTCCCACGCGCCAAGCTCTGGCCTGCAAGTCCCCACAGGACGGTCGCCCAAGCTGGCTGGCCCCTCCTTCTGCCTTGTGGGGACAGAGGTCCTCCTGGACTGCAGACCGAGGTCCTCCGGAACCCCTTACACTTTCTTTTTTCCCCCTCAACACCGCAACGCAGGAAACTCCGGCAGCCACACGGCCGGGCCAAGCCACGTGGCGAGGGAGGAGAGGGAGCGAAGGTGGCCGGAAAGACCCATCCTCCAGCAGATTCGATAAACCTCTTCAATCAACGCTGGCCCAGGCTGCCCCGCTGCAGGGCGACCAGGATCCTCCCACACAGCATTCAAGTCCAGACAGGCACCCAGGTGACTGAATATTCAGAGTGGTTGAAACGCACAGGGACTTTATCCAACGGACATCCAACCAGGACCCTGCTTCCCACGCCTCTGCCCGGGTGCCCAGGCCCACCTGGCCCGCTTACCTGACCAGGTCGATAGGCTGGTACTTATAGAAGACCCCGTAACTCGCCCACTCCTCGTACAGGAGCTGGAGGGAGGAAGTGAGGAGGAGCTGGTGAAGGTGTCACAGGGCCGAGGCTGCTCCCCCAAATACAGGGCTGCCAGGGTCTCAGCCCATAGCGACATCAGACATTCATTCAACAAACACTTATTTATTGAGAGTTGGCTATATGCTGGAAGAGCGAGCTGCATTTCTAGGGGAAGGTGGGATGGGAAAGGTGCTTCTAGCGGGTTATGGAATCCCAGCTCTGGGTGATTTGATCTGGAATTGATCTACGGTGCCTGTCACTGCCAGGCCTCTGCATTTAGGTTTTCAGGTCACCCAGGGCAGACGTCAAACCATTCTTTTTTTTTTTTTGCGGTACTGGGGATTGAACGCAGGGGCGTTCTACCTCCGCGCTACACCCCCGGCCCTATTTTTTTATGCTTTATTTTTGAAACCGGGTCTCACGAAGTTGCGGAGGGCCTCACTAGGTAGAAAGAGAGAGAGAGACAGGGAGAGAGAGAGAGAGAGAGAGAGCTGAGGCTGGCCGCGAACCCGGATCCTCCGGTCTCTGCCTCCCAAAGTACTGGGATTACAAGCGTGCACCACCATGCCCGGCTAAACCATTCTTTTTAAAGGGCACAAAACCACCAGGCTTTTGAGCAGAGAAGCATCAGAGCAAAAACAAACAAAAAACCTTTTTTTTTTTTTTTACAGTACTGGGAATCAAACCCAGGGGTGCTCTAGCACTGAGCTATATCCCGGAACCTTTTGATTTTTTACTTTGAGACAGGGTCTCGCTAAATTGTTCAGGCTAGCCTCAAACTTGCGATCCTCCTGCCTCAGTCTCCCAAGTAGCTGGGATTATAGGCATGCACCACTGGAGCCCAGCTCAATGCATTAATTTAAAACAGAATCTCATGGAGTGGGGCGTGGTGGAGCACACCTGTAATCCCAGTACTTTGGAAGCTGAGACAGGAAGATTGCAGGTTCAAGACCAGTCTCAGCAACTGAGTGAGGTCCTCCACAATGCAAGACCTTGTTTCAAAATAAAAATATACAACTGGGCATGGTGGTGCATGGCTGTAATCCCAGTAATTGGGATGCTGAGACAGGAGGATGATAGGTTCGAGACCCGCCTCAGTAATTTAGCAAGACTCTCAGTAACCTAGTGAAGCCCTGTTTCAAAACAAAAAGTAAATAAAAAAGGGGGGGGCTAGGGGTGTAGCTCAGAGGTAGAATGCTCTGGATTCAATCCCCAATTCAAAATAAAAATAAAAGTAAAAATAAATAAACAAAAAGGGTTGGGGGGTGTAGCTCAGAGTTAAAACGCCCCTGGGTTCAATCCCCAGTACAAAAAAAAAAAAAAAAATCTCACGAGATGCAAAAATAGCTCGAGGTCTTTCTGCAGAGATGGGCTGCTTGATTAGCAGCACTGACTGGAATGAAATCAACACGCCCTTTTCTCCCCAGGCTCTGGGCAGGGATGGGAAGGAGTTTGGTGGGGCGCCCTCAGGAGGAGGCTGCGCCCCATAGCGCTGCTGGTTAACATAGTCCCCACACCATGCACGGTACCTCCGTGACCATGGCAACCCCTCCTGGCTGCAGGGCTCAGCTCCCGGGAGCAGGCATGCAGAGAGCCCGGGGTCACAGCTGCCCCAGGACCCAGAATGGCTGCCTCTCTCCTCAGCCCGGAGCCTGCTCCCTAGCCCAAGCCACTTTCCAAACAGAGAGTCCAAGGTCACAGTTTGGGGTGACAGAGCCCTCTGAACCCTCCCTGACTTTTTCTGGTCCCTGGAGGGTGGGAATTGGGGAGTGAGACACCTCTGGAGCCGGCAGTGTGTGCTTGGCATTGTATTTGGGGAAGCGTCTGGGCTGGTGTCCCGCTGACAGGCGGGGAGGGGAAGCCCAGGGCACCTGTCTGTCCCTGCCCCTCTGCGTTTATCTCTGCAAATGCGCACAGGACAGGCACGCTCCTGAAATCCACAAAGGGGCCAGGAGCTGCCGGCCTCATTACAGCCCAGGGGTCAGAGGCCTCGCGATGCGCCTGAGGGCACCCGGCTGGCAGAAGGGCAGTGGGGTGCTGCAAGACCTGTGCAGCTGGCGACTGCTGAGTGCTGGACTTGCCCCAGAAATGAACGAGGGGCATCGCTGATGTGGACAAGCTGGCGGGAATGGAGGCCAGGCGTCCTCGGGCTGCCACCTGTGGCCAGCGGTGTCCAGGCGCTACGTGCAGCCCATGCACCCTGTGAGGGGACTCACCCTCGGGGTGCAGTGAGACGGGACCATCAGCTCCCTTGGGAACCACGAATGGGGTGCAGGCGGGGCTGAGCGGCTTGTGAGCTCACTGCGAAGCCTGCCTCTTATACTGCTGCTAGCCACGCGTCCTTCCCCCCAACATCTCAACCTAAAAGTCGGGGCAGGAAAGGGGCTGTCCTATGCTCAGATCTGCTGTGGAGACATGAAAACATCACCCCAAACACTCTACTACAGACCGGGTCTGTGGGCACCCTCAGTCCACACCTGGAAGCCTGAACCCCCAGGTGACTGTATTTGGAGATGGGGCCTTTGGGGGGGTGAAAAGTGGGGGGGTTTAATGAGGTCATGAAGAAGCGGCCCTGATGCCAGGATTAGTGCCATTATAATAATTAGAAGAGGGCGGGGCATGGTGGTGCATGCCAGTAATCCTACTACTTGGGAGACTGAGATAGGAGAATCCCAGGTTCAAGGCCAGCCTCAGCCACTTAGAGAGACCCTCAGCAACTCAGCAAGACTTTGCTTTAAAAAATTAAAAAGCAAAACAGGCAGTCGAGTTAACGCACTTCTGTGATACCAGTACTTGGGAGGCCAAGACAGGAGGATTGCAGGTTTAAGGTCAGCCTTAATAATTTGATGAGACCCTGTTTCAACAAACAAACAATACAATACAATACAATAACAAAAAAGAGCAGGAGGTATAGCTCAAAGGCAGAAGGTCCTTTGGTTCGAGGAAGGGAGTTGGACACAGGGTGTGCACCTGTAATTCCAGTACTTGGGAAGCTGAGACAGGAGGGTCACAGGCTCCCGGGCAGCCTCAACAATTTAGTGAGGTCCTTTTCCTTTTCTCTTCTTATTTTGTGGTTCTGGGAATTGAACACAGGGACATTCAACCTCTGAGCTATACCCCCGGCCTGATTTTATTTTTTATGTTGAAACAGGATCTTGCTAAATTGTTGAGACTAGTCTCAAACCTGTGATCCTCCTGTCTCAGCCTCCCAAGTACTGGGATTAAAAGCATGCACCACCATAGCAAGTCCCTTTTTCAAAATAAAAAAATAAAGCCCGGTGTGGTGGTGCATGCTTGTAATCCCAATACTTGGGAGGCTAAGACAGGAGGATCTGGGTTCGCGGCCAGCCTCAGCTACTTAGTGAGGCCTCTGCAACTTAGCGAAACCCTGTTTCAAAATAAAGAATAAAAAATAGGGCTGGGGGTGGAGCTCAGAGGTAGAATGCCCCTGGGTTCAATCCCCAGTACCACAAAAAAATAAATAAATAAATAAAATGGGCTGGGGCTGTAGCTCGGAGGTAGAGTGCCCTTGGGTTCAATCCCCAGTACCAAGAAGAAAAAAAAAAAAAAGGAAGAAGAGGAAAAGACATTGGAGACCTTTTTCCCACCACAGAGGAGGAACAGACGGCAGGCACCTTGACCTTGGACCTCTAGCTCCAGGACTGTGACCCAGGAAGTGTCTGCAGCCTCTGCCACACAGCAGTGCCATTTGGTTAGGGTAGCCCCAGCTAAGACTCTTCCCCCACTGACTTCAAAGAGCCCGAGCTGGGGGGCAAAGGTCGCTTCCAGAATCCCTGGAAACTACAGATCATCACCGCGAGCAGGAGGACTCGGCTTCCACAGAGCAGAAAGCTGAGACCAGAGGTTTCTCCATTTCTTTTTCTTTTTTTTTTTGCGGTACTGGGGATTGAACCCAGGGGCATTCTACTTCCGAGCTATACCTCCAGCTCGATTTTTTTATTCTTCATTTTGAAACCGGGTCTCACTAAGTTGCAGAGCGCCTCACTAAGTAGCTGAGGCTGGCCGTGAACCCGGATCCTCCGGTCTCAGCCTCTCGAGTACTGGGATTACAAGCGTGCGCCACCACGCCCAGCAGGTTTCTCCATTTCTTTGGGGGTTCCTGCAGGGCTGAGAAATAATGCCCACAATAATGTACGAGCTGTGTTTCATTCGAAGTCAATGCATAAACCTCCGAAAAGCAGGGAAGAGAATAACTTAGCAGAGCAAAATGGTTTTTTCTCCTTCCTTCCTTCCTTCCTTTCTACCTTCCTTCCTGGTACTGGGGATTGAACTCAGGGGCATTCTATCTCTGAGCTACACACCCAGCCCTTTTTAAATTTATTTATTTATTTTTGATCAGGGTCTCACTAAGTTGCTGAGGATCTCCCTACATTGCTAAGGCTGGCCTTGAATCTGCAATCCTCCTGTCTCAGCCTCCCAGGTACTGGAATTACAGGCGTGCGCCACCATGCCTGGTTGCAAAACGCTTTCTTAGTGAGTTCTGAGTGAGCCCGGCTGTGAAAACCCTGGGTTTTGCCTGTTTTAAATCTAAATCTTTGTTTAGATTCCCAGTCCTTCTGTGAGGGGCACAAGCAGGATACAGTCCCAGGTTCTGACTCCAGGTTCTGAACGAATACTGGTGAGGCTTCCAGGGGCATCAGAGAGGAAGCAGGGCGAGGACAGACAGGAGACAGAGACAGAAGGTGGGGGGAAAGCGAGGGAAAAAGACAGAGACAAGGAGAGTGAGAGCGACAGGGACAGAGACAGAGGACCAGGCCCTCTGGGGAGGGGGCACAGGGTGTAGGAAGGAAGCAACTGAAACCACCCCGTGAGGCCAGGCCCATGCGTGTCACCCGGCACCATGTCCTGACCCACACGGGCCAGGCAGGCCCGCCACCATCCTGACTAAGGTGGCGGGGGGCGCCCAGCCTTCTACATAAACCACCTGGCTTCTGTGGACTTTCCTCCTGCCAGGAAGACAGCGTCCATCACCCCGCGCTGTCAGGGTAAAGAAGTCAAGCAGCCCTTTCAGCGCTGCCATCGAAGAATGGGCTGGGCCTGGGGTTCAGTGGTTAGTGCCCACCTGGCAGGAGACCCTGGGTTTAACCCTAGCACCCCAGAAACAAAACAAAAAGGTGTGAGAATGCCCCTGAGCCTCTGTGAATGTGGGTGTGTGTGTGCGCACGTGTGCGTGTGTGCATGTGGCTGGCTGCTGGGGTGGGCAGGCTTCTAACCAGACCGTGACCGGAACTTTCCAGCCCTGTAACCTGAGGGCTCCCGGCTCCAGCCATGGCGTCTCGAGCCTGGACCTCCCTCCTGGGCCCAGGCAGCGGGGAGGCCTTGGTAGGCACCCTGGAATGGGAGACCAGGCTTATCGGACCCTGCTCATCCTTACGCTTAGGCCGGAACAGATGCCAGGTTTCCAGGAACTGATTGCAGAATGCATGAATGATAGTTTGGGCCTGTGGCTCCCAGGCTGGCACATGGTGGAGCAGAACTCAATCTGAACCCCCTCGTAAGCCCCTCCCTGGAGGTCTCGGCTGTCCAGTGTTTGCGATCCCGTGCTCAGGCAGATGGGCCTGCAGGCTTGGCCCAGGCCTGCCTCTTCCTCCAACATCGCTGCCCCACCCGAGCTCAGTGCGGGAACATGGCCTTGCCGCGACTTGTCCTGTGAGTACCTGGGGTCAGCCACCCGGGCGGCCTCTGACAGGAGCAGCAATGGAGAAGCCACAGATTTTGTCATGGGAAAGCAAAACACGCAGAAGAAAGCCACTTAAAGTGGGGCCATCATGGGAGAATCGCAAGACCCAAACATGTCTGATCTTCCCTCCTTCCCTCCCTCGCTTCCTTCCCTCCATCCACCACTACTCACCCATCATCCATCCATCTATCCATCCATCTATCCATCACCCATCCACCCATCCATCATCCATCATCCACCCATCCACCCATCCATCATCCTTCCATCCATCATTCATCTATCCACCATCCATCATCCATCCATCCATCCATCCATCCAACCCCCCATCCTTCATCCATCATCCACCCATCCACCCATCCACCCATCATCCACCCATCCATCATCCACCCATCCATCATCCACCCATCCATCATCCTTCCATCCATCATCCATCTATCCACCATTCATCATCCATCCATCCATCCATCATCCATCCATCCATCCATCATCCATCCATCCATCCATCATTCATCCATCATCCATCCATCCATCCATTCACCCGTCCATCATCCATCATCCTTCCATCATCCATCTATCCACCATCCATCATCCACCCATCCACCCATCCAACCATCCGTCCGTCCATCCATCCATCCATCCATCATCCATCCATCCATCATCTTTCCATCCATCCATCCATCCATCATCTTTCCATCCATCCATCATCTTTCCATCCATCCATCATCCATCCATCATCTTTCCATCCATCTATCCATCATCCATCCACCCATCCATCATCCATCATCCACCCATCCACCCATCCATCATCCTTCCATCATCCATCACCCATCTATCTATCCATCATCCACCCATCTATCATCCATCCACCATTCATCCACCCGTCCATCCATCATCCATCATCCATTCATCTATCCTCCATCTATCCATCTATCCACCCATCCATCTATCATCCATCCACCCATCGGCACTCTTTGACAACCCATGGGCCAGGCCTTGTACCCTTTCTTGGGACATAAATTTCCCCGGGGTGGGAGGGCGTTCCAGGCAGAGGAAACCGCTGGGCCTGGGCCGGAGCTGTGTCAGCTGGGGCCGGCACACGGCAGAGCCCAGTAAATATTTCTTGAATAAGTACTGAATGAGCTAACCCTGGCACTGACGTGACCTTCAGCCAAGCCATCTCGGGATTGGGAAGGTGGCCAGCGTGGCCGCAGCTTGGGGGGACAGTGGGGCATCAGGGAAGAGGGGCCTGTGACCCCAAGGACTGAACCCAGCCGGAGGGGATGGCTGGTGTCCGTGGAGGGGAGTTTTAGGCGGAGGAAGGGCACCGGCCGTGTGGTAGGGGCTCAAGGGGGCAGACGGGCTGGGCTCTAAGGCCAGAGCTGGTCAGGGCAGGCCCGTGGAGGGGACGGCGCTTCTCCAACAGGGTTGGATGGGGGATTTCTGCAAGTCACAGGGTCTCAGATGAATGCCAGATGTTACACTAAAAATAACCAAATATGTCATTTTTGTGCTAAATCAGATAGCATCTTTAGCTGGATTCCCGGGCGGGCAAGTTGTATCAAGTACCGAAACCTTAAGAGCACAGATGGGGGGCTGGAGGGAGGCTGAGAATGAAGGACATTCCGTCCGTGGTGCTTCCTGGGCCCTGGGATCTGGGATAAGGCCACCATTGTGAGGTTCTTGGGGAAGCGTCTCCGGCTACCACCTGAAGAAGGACCAGCAATGCGGGGTGGGAGGGCGGACCCCACCTCTGGGGGAGGCTGCCGTGGACGCGGGGTAGAAGGTGGGTGCCAGGCGTGGGCATGTGGGAGGGCTGCAGGGAAGGGCCTTCTTGAGCATGTAGGGCTGGAGGAGCAATGGCGGAGGAGGGAGATGCTCACAGGGAGGCAGAGCTGCCGCCTGGGGCGCCTGTGGAGGAGCAGAGAGCCCCTGTGCAGAGCGAGGGGCTGGAGAGTGGGGGCTGAGGCTTTGGAGAGAAAACTGAGGATAGCCACCGAAGAATAAAAGGATCACTTAGCGTTTCCCAAACAGTGTTCCATGGAACACCAGCTCATAACTTTTCCACCTAAAAGGGTTCCAGGTCAAGTATGTTTGAGAAACACTGTGCGAACGCTATCAAACAGGTGTTCCGGTGCGCCACGGGGGCTGTGGCTCTCTGTGCAGCAGGCCTCTGTGGTTCCCAAGTTCATTGCTGGGGAGCAGTGGGGGATTAAGGCAAATGCCTCCAAAGCCTACTGGAGCCAGGGACATAGTTTGGATTATCGCAGAAAGACGGAGGTTTTCACCCCGGCCATGTTTGGAGGAGTCCTTCTCACACACAATCGCCTGCCAAGGAGGGAGTTTAGCAACGTTTCTCCCCCAAATGTGGGGGGAGGAGAAGCACCCTGAAGGGAGAGCCAGAAGGCCAAGGTCGGGGCGGTCCCGCTGCTCCCCCGGCCCGCTCAGAGCCGCCCTCCGCTCAGCTCGGCGCGCACGTACCTTTCTGTCATTGAACTCGACGTTCTCACCCGCGTAGTCGCCCTGAAAGCAAGAGAGAAGGAGAAGGAGTGTTCAGCAGGCTCTGAGCGGCCCCCGTTCATAACATTTCCGAGCAAACTCGCAGCCCTCTTGGGCACAGAGTAAGAGAATCCCGGGACGAAGCCTCACACAGAGCTGGAGGCCAAGCGGTGCGCCACCTCTCGTGGTAAGAAGCCCTCCTGGCGCCCCGCCGGCCCTCCACCACCGACCCACAGCCCGTGCACAGAAGAGAGGGGGCTTTGCGGGGCAGGGAGAACTGCCTCAATAGGTGAATGCACTCCACCCTGCTGGAATGCCCCCCAGCCCCGGCCAGGTGGTGCCCCCTTTCCACTCTCCGGCCTCCCGAGGAGGATGTTATTATATGATCACTGTACACCTAGCTCCGTGAGTCCCATACGCCCATTTTACAGATGGAACCCTGAGGCGCCTGAGGATAAACAGCCACGTTTGGTTGGCTCTGGGACTCACATCCAGGCCTCTAAAGTCAAAGGAAGAGAAGGTCTAAAAGTTGAAAGTGATTCCAAAGCACCAAGAATCGGTACAGGTAACCGAGCTGGAGCCGAAGGGAGGCTCCATGGAGTCTGTGGTGGCCGCCCAGCCCGCGCCACTGGCCTTGAGAATCGCCAGGGGGATGAAGCTCTGGGCTTGCTGGAGGTGGCTGGCGCCCTCTGTTCACTAGTGACCTCTGCCACCCCTGCCAGGTGGGAAGGACTTGGCAACCCAGTGCTGGGGGTCTCTCAGAGCAAGGAACTGGCCTCCTCCTGCCCCCTGGGGGTCCTCGCCCACCCAGGCCCCACCCACCTCCCTGGGTGTTTGTTTCCCAGTCTTTCTTTTTAAACCTTTTTTTGGTACTGGGGATTAACCCCAGGGGTGTTCTCCCTCTGAGCCACATCTCCAGACCTTTTTATTTTTTATTTTGAAACAGGGTGTCAGCCAGGCATGGTGGTGCACGCTTGTAATCCCAGTACTTGGGAGGCTGAGACAGGAGGATCCAGGTTCGTGGCCAGCCTCAGCTACTTAGTGAGGCCCTCCGCAACTTAGTGAGACCCTGTTTCAAAATAAAGATTAAAAAATAGGGCCGGGGGTGTAGCCCGGAGGTGGAATGCCCCTGGGTTCAATGCCCCAGTACCATCAAAAAAAAAAAAAAAAAAAAAAAAAGAAACAGGGTCTTTGAAGTGCGCTACGGCGCCGGGCTTCCAGCGTTTCTTTCCATGAATGAGACCGTCACAGGATGCCAGCAGCAACTCGTTTATACCCAAGGCCTGTTCACTGGTGACCTCAAGGCAGGCAGATGCCAACCAGGAAGGAAGCCAAGAATCCACCGAGCGGCCAACATAAATGTCAAAGTCATTTCTGGACAGTTGACGCACTCTACGGGAGGCTTCCTGGGGGTCCCGCGTGGAACACAGGACTCTTACCCGGCACACAGGCCGAGCAGCTGCTTACCTGGCTGGCGCAGGCCCCAGCGCCCTGCCTGAGAGGCTTTCTTGTTGAACCAATAAATCAAGGTGTGAACACAGTAAGTGAGGGTTGGAAGGGAAACAGGGGCGCCGCGGGCCAAGCGCGAAGGCGGGGAGCACTGAAACGGGCAGCTTAACGGGGAGGGAGGTGGGTGTAGGGAAACGCAGAGCGGGTGCTGCGTGGTAAAGGCAGTGAAGGGCGCCTGACACCCCTCCACCCCCGTCCTCTGTTTAAGGGCCCTGGGTGCACAGGGCTAGGCTCACAACATCCCCAGATGTTTCAACATCAGCTTTGGGACTTGATGGGGCGGGTCCTTCAGTTGTATGGGAAACTTATGGGGGACAATTCCTTATCCCCCAAAGGTGCTGGCTGTGCTGCTTCTTGGCTGAGTGCCCCGGGCCGGCTGTCTGAGCTCTGCCAAGCCTCAGTTTCCCCATATTTATGGGTAAGGGTAAGGGCCGATGCTGACGGAGGATGAGGCGGATCTTGGAGGTATCCGCATCTGATAACAGGCCTGGGGGACTGGGGAGTCCTGATCCAAGTGTTTAAACTGTTGCTGGAATTGATTCCTGGGACAAATGTGGGAGTGGAGATGGGTCCCTTTGGCCTCCAGGGAAGGAAGAGGTGGTGGTATTGCCAGGGGACAGAGTAGCATAGCAGCAACAGGAATGGCTTTGTCCCCACCCCCTACCCCCAGGGGACGTGTGTCCTCAGGCAAGTTACTAACTCTCACCGAATCTCTGTCCACAGGGATTAAATAAGATAAAGCAGTGAGACAGAGGCCGCACCTGTGATCCCAGCACTAGGGAGGCTGAGACGGGAGGATCTGATTGCAGGTTCAGGGCCAGCCTCAGCAACTTAGTGAGGCCCTGTTTCCAAACAACAACAACAAAAACAAATAAAAAAGCTTGGTGCGGTGGTGCACACCTGTAATCCCAGTACTTGGGAGGCTGAGACAGGACGATTGCAGGTTCAAGACCAGCCTCAGCAACTTAGTGAGACTCTCAGCAACCTAGCAAGACCCTGTTTCAAAATAAAAAATAAAAATGGCCAGGTGTGGTGGCACGCATACCTGTAATCCCAGTATTTGGGAGGCTGAGACAGGAGGATCACAGGTTCAAGGACAGCCTCAGCAAGTAGTGAGACTCTCATCAACCTAGTGAACCCTGTTTCAAAATTAAAAAAAAAAGAACTAAAATAGGGCTGAGGGTGTAGCTCGGGGGTAGAATACCCCTGGGTTCAATCCCTAGTATCAAAAAGCAAAACAAAACAAACAAAAAATAAAATAAAATACAAAAGGGCTGGGGGTATAGCTCAGAGGTAGAATGCCCAAATTTAGTCCCCAGTATCAGCAAATAAATAAATAACCATAATAAAAACAAAATAATAGTAATAACAATAATAAATAATTGATAATATAAGAAAAAGGGCTTGGGGTATTGCTCAGAGGTAAAGTTCCCCTAGGTTCAATCCCCAGCACCACACACATACAAAAAATATATATAAATGAGATAAAGCTACTCCACACAGTAGGTCCTCAGAAATGTTGCTTTCTCCCTTTCCTTTTTAAGACTTAAAAGAGGACCCAAGACAGGCAGGAGGCCCTGGGACACTGGCTGCGGTGTCCTGGCTTCTCGGCAGGGATTACCAGCTGGGAGGCCGAGCGCATGTGGCTCTGGGCTGCCTCCCAGAGCCCCCTGGAGCCTGCGGAGAGTGGGCTGACCAGCTGAACAAGGGCTGTGAGGGAGCCCGGAGCCCCGTCAGGATCCGCGGGGCCTGAGCCCTGCTCTGGAAACACTCACAGAGCGACGGGGCCCTCGTCAAGGCATCCCGACTCCATCTAGTCCAAATCCACCCCACATTTATTGAGCACCTACTAAGCGCTGGAGGCTGAGGCTTCCCGAGTGGACGAGCACAATAGACGTGGCCAGACAGTGGTGTCCTTGTGGGAGAAGGGGCATTGGAAGCCGAGCGGGGGTGTGTCAGGGGGAGAGAAATGAGCTGTGCCGGGAGAAAGGAGGAAGGAGGCGTGGTGTGGATGCTCTGTCTGCTGGGGGGGGGCAGGAAAAGCGGCTCAGGCAGGTGGCACAGCGCTTGGGAAGGCACCGAATGGGAGGCTGGGCCAGCCCGCCCCAAGTCCCTGCCCTCCAGCGTGGAGAAGGCTCCGGGGCGAATGGCGGGGGTCGCAGAGCCTCTTTTCTGCTCTGGACCAGCCTCTGGGTGGACCACCCTGTGCTATTCTAACACCCTGCATTGGCCTAATCCTTGCCTCCTCCCAGAGCCCTTCCGTGTCTACACCCGCTCTTTCGATGAGCAGTCACTAGATGGGGCCCACCGATGGGGCCACCGAGGCTGGGGGGCCAACGAGAGCAAGCAGCCACGACTAGAACTAGGCTTCTCTCTTCCTTCTGCTTCCTGGCTCCTAGTCTTTGCAGTAACGCACATTGGAAAGTTCCAGAGATCCTCTGTCCGGGGTTCCCACACTGCTCAGGCCCCGCGGCCTGATCCCAGTGCCCCCGCTGAACTCCGGTCCCCGTTTCCATAGAGACAATAAGAAGAGGATCATCTCCCTCCTCTCTCTCCGCCCCAGGCCTGGCCGCGGCTATATTTGTCAGGGGGATACCAGTGGGATTTGGAGATTGGGCTCAGGAAGCTGGCCACTTGCTCTGCAGAAATAGATCCGACGCAGCCCCGGTGGCTGCCAGAGCCCGGGAGGGTGGGGGCCGGAGCCCGAGCCAGGGAAAACATTCTGTGGACCAGCTCTGGCTGTGAGGTGCGGATCAAGCCGGCACGGTGTCTGCCACAAACGCCCGAGTCGGAGGGGTTGTTCTGCCAGGAAAGACGGCCCTGGGTGCAAGTTTTGGGCCCGCGTGGAGGAACAGGGGAGGCCTGTGTGCCGCTGACATTTATGGAGAGGGCCAAGCAGGAAGCCGTGACCACAGGATAATGGGCGCTCCCTGGGGGTGTGGCCCGCTGGGATTTGGGGAGTCAAATGACGCAGAGATAGTAGGCGCATCAAGGTTACTCACATCGTGCAGAGGGTACGCGGCAGAATACACGCCGTTGGCCAGCAGGCTTGTGATTCCTTAAAAACAGAGGCAGAGAGAGGTCAGGGGCGGGCAGGCCTCCGTTGTCCCACGCTTGGAAGTCAGCGCCGTCACAGAGCCGTCTCAGCCACCGGGGAGTTTTCTCAAAGCCAAACGCACTTGGCCACGCAGAGCCCGGCCACCTTTCTGGGGTTCTTCCCCGGGGATGATGCAGCGGGGCGGTTTGTCTATCCACTAAGACATGGTGATGACATGCTCGATTGGCAGGACCGGGAGGACACAGAGGAAACCCAAGAGGAAGTTCCGCCTCGGAGGCAGGAGGCGCCGGCAGCCCGCGACCGGACCGGCGGCCCCCTCACCTGCGATCCACCAGCTACCCCCACCTGCTCCAGGGCAGAGCGGAAAGGGGGAGTTTTTTTAAGTGGTTAGAAAAGCTGAATCATGAGGAGATACATGGATGGAAAAATTGATGGTGTCAGAAAACACACATACAATTTGGAATTAGGTTTTAGGCTGATTGGAGAAGCGGAAGAGGAGACCCCACACTTACCGTACTTCCCACATTTCCGCCTTTTACTTAGAAGGGCAGAGTCCTTCTTTCTTCCCTCTCCTTTCCCTGTTTATACATCAGCTATTAGTTACATAGAAGGGCCTGGAAGGATCAAAGCTGCATTTGGGGACAAAGCGCTGGTGCGGCGGGGTGCTCCCCACAAGACAGCCGCCGAGTGATGGCCAGGCCCTCCTTTTCTCGCCCCGACCTGCACGGGGTGCATTATAGAAACAGCCACACCTGCACCGCAGACAGGTGCCTGGCTGCTGTGCCCAGCCCTGGAGGATGGTGCTAGAAGAAGGGAAGGGGATGAAGGCTGAGCACAGAGAGAGGGCTCCTGGGGCCCTGATCCAGCTCCAACGCTTCACAGAGCCGCTCTGCTAAGGCATTTCCAAGAGAACCCTGACCGCTCTCAGAACCCCCAGCCTGGCCACAGAGGCTTCCCAGGTGGTTACTGCAGCAAATTTCTCACACCGCTACAAAATCCAGCACGGGTCAGGTGTAGGCCTAAGGCCTCCTTACTCTTCCTCGAATGCTCCCAGGGTGGAGGTGCCCCAGGGCCTTTGCACAGCTGTGTCTGGCAGGCTGGCTCCTTACTTTCTTCAAGCCTTTGCTCAAATGTCCCCACATCGAAAAGGCCCTTCCTGACCACAGCTCCTTAACTCCCTGAGCCCCCAGCTCTCTCGTCCTGCGAGGCTATGTTTGGGCTTATCTTCCCCTAGAATATAAGTCCCCCAAGGGAGCCCTGGGTCCTGGGATAGAGCTGGCAGGTGTCGGGAATCCATCACTACTTGTTGCAAGTTGGATTGATGAGCTTGGAGGTTGGTAGAGCTCTCAGACACGGCGCCAACATGAAGAGGGGCTGTGGAGAGGCACCCCAATCTATCCACCCCATCACCCCAGGGACCAGCCCTGCAGATACTGGTGGGAGCCCTCAGAGACCCTCCAGCCCAGGATAACCTGGAGCCAGGCGTCTGCTCTGGCCGAGCAGCTCCGGACCCCGGCCTCTCTGCAGACCTTTAGAGCAGCTGCACAGGTTTTCATGGAAGGGACCCTACAGGGCCCCAGTGGGAAGACCAAGATCCGAGACTCAGCCCTGGGACTGGAACCACGCATCCTCCCACCTCTGGGGAGCTTTCCAGGGCTTTGATCTGGCAGCCGGGAGCTACAGAGCGCTGTGAACACTGGCTCCTGGGCCGTCTTCCTTCCCATCGACCGCGTGCGGCCTCTGAAGCAGGACCTGTGGTTCTGGAGGGCCTCGCTCTGGCTGAGGTGGGCCATGCCGACGGGGCAGCCCTGCCGGGCTCCCTGAGGCTGGGCGGGGCCCACGCGCCCACTGATACAGGACCTGGGCTCAGAGCTTTCCAGCCAGGGTGTCCCTGTGAGTGACCCAGGGACGCACCAGTCAGGGCACGAGCAGCCTGCCTGCACCTGGAGGGACGCCTCTCCCTGCATCGGGCCTTTGCCCAGGAGCCCCAGCCTCAGCCCGTCCCTCCTCTCCGGCTCTATTTCCCTTCACCAGAACCAGGTCACCGCAGAGCTCCGTGTGTGCTGGGTGCTGGCTCTGCACGCGGGAAGAAGGGGAGAGGAAGGGAGGAAGGGGCACCTGGGGCTCCACAATGTTTGACATTAGCGACCTGAGCATGTCGTAGTGGGCGGCACCCCACCACGTGGCTGGTTCCCGTCTGCGGGCTTTTCTCTTTTTTTTTTTTTTGTGGTACTAGGGATTGAACTCAGGGACATTCTACTTCCAAGCTACACCCCCAGCCCTATTTTATTCTTTATTTTGAAACAGGGTCTCACTAAGTTGCTGAGGCTGGCTGCGAACCTGCAATCCTCCTGCCTCAGCCTCCCAAGTACTGGGATTACAAGCATGCGCCACCACGCCCGGCTGTCTGTGGGCTTTTCTGATTCTGTGAACTGGTACCCGAGGAGCCCAGCTGGTACGGTTCTAGAATCAGGGTTGTGCATGCAATGGCACACCAAGATACTGCTTGGGCTGATGCTGAGGCCCTGCGGGACCCCGAGCTCCTGCCCGCTGCGCTGTGATGGGTAAGAGAGGGCATGGAGCCCTTGGTCTGTTTCCAACTACGATTTACCGCCCTCGGCGGGACCCTGTCCACACGCTCCCAGACACCTTGAGCAAAGCGCAGGGCTCCTCTGTGTTTGAAAGTGCAGGCTATAAATCTGCCCCGCGGCCCTGGAACGGCTTTCAAGCCCTGGTGTCTGAAATGGTTACACAGGCATAAATCAAAACCCTTTAAAAAAAAACCAAACCGGCTGCCCACCTCCCACGGAGATGACTCGAGGCAAGATTACCCCTCAGAAACCAACGCTGACCTCAAGCCCGAAAAATGTCCTTACCCATGCTGTACTTGGCTTTCGTACACGTTGTTCTTTTCAAAATCTCGTAGACCTATTGCAGAGAGAGGGGGGCGGTCACTGGAGACACTCGCCGGCAGACGCGGCGCTCTCGCTGAAAAGGAACCGGCCTGGCCAGCGGTGGCGGGAAGACAGCTGCCTTTCTTTCTTTCTTTCTTCTTTTTTTTTTTTTTGCTGTACTGGGGATTGAACCCAGGGGCATTCTACCTCCGAGCTCCACCCCCAGCCCTGTTTTTTATTCTTTATTTTGAAAAAGGGTCTCACGAAGTTGTGGAGGGCCTCACTAAGTAGCTGAGGCTGGCCGCGAACCCGGATCCTCCGGTCTCCACCTCCCAAGTACTGGGATTACAAGCGTGTGCCACCACGCCTGGCAGACAGCTGCCTTTCTAAGGAGTGGGCTCAGGATTCTAGCAGGGTCAAAGGTTTGGGGCTCTCAGGGACAAAGGAGTGCTGCCCAAACGGTCCCCATCCTCTCCTCCCCACGGCCAGCCTGGGCTGTGCAGGGACCCTGTACCCGGTGCAAAGTGGCCCAGGAGCCTGCACAGCTGGGTCGCCATGGCTAATTGCTGAGGGGTGAGCTGGAATCGCTATCCCCGGCCTGTTCCAGAAGCCTGGGGGCAGGGCGGGCGGTGGGCAGGGAGGTGTTGGGATTCCATGCCACACTGCCTGGGCAGGACCCTCCTGAAGGCACATCCCCCTGACCAAGGCAAGGATTGGGAGGCCAGTGCCCTTGACTCCTCCACCTCCCTCCTCCCCAGCCCCAGCCTCCTGGCCTGCCCTCAATCTAAACTCCTTCCTGCAGCCCCAGGGTCTCTGCCCTGGCTGTTGCTTCTGCTGGAAGCGCTTGTCCCTCCAGATCTAAATGGCTCCAGGGTCACCTCAACAAAAGTTCTATGGCTGTCTCTATCCCTGCTCTCTCCTCACCGCCTGTAAGTTATTAATATGCTCAAAGACACCTACCCCAGGTTCAGGTACACAGCAGGTGCTTAATAAACACCTTCTGAGAGAAGGGATGAGTTTGTTGCTCTCGATGACTCCCTATTGCTCTCCAGGTCACTAAGTGGCTGCCTTGCCCCAACCTGATTCTCTTGTAAGCCCCTCCTCCCTTCTGTGCACACAGTTACAGCCCCCAGGTGCGACCACCACCATGCCCCCACATCTGCCTTTTATCTGGTCTCCTGCAGCCAAACCCTAGGAGCAATCATTCTAGAAAGGATCTGACCACATCCGAAATCTTGCTCCACAACCTTCTATGGCTCCCCGGTGCCTAGAGGCTGACTGTCTAAGACCCAAGACCAGCATGTTGGACTCTTCCCCACTGCGTCCTGCTATTCTCTGGCTTCCACCCACTTGTGCACTGGGCTTCCCAATGCCAGGAGACAGTGGCCAGCGTGGAGGGCAGGGTGGCCAGTGGCAGCACCCCTCCACGCTTGGCCTAGCATGGCTTTTCCACAACCTGGATGCTGGTGGGTTTCTGAGACCACCAGGCCTGGTTACTGACGCTTCCAACCATCGGAAGCTTCGACCAACCTCCTCCGCCTCCCTGGAGGTAAACCAAGTCATGGATCCTTCAATTAATATTGACTGGCTGGGACAGAATCGCTTTCTGGGACCTGGCGGTCATGGCAGCCATTGCCCCAGGGACCACAGACTAAATTCAATTCCCAACGAGACAACATTAGAGCTTGTCACCTTCCATGTCCGTCTCCATCTCAGCCACCACCCTGACAGCAAGACTGAGTCTACGGGTGTGTACCCTGCCCCTGCTTCGAGTGCACATACATATTGAAATGTGGGCACGTGACTCAGTTTACCCAGTTGGCGATCCCAATTTCCCCGTGTCACAGTGAGGTAGAAAAGGTGACACTATTCAGGTTGACACCGTGGTGGTGATGGTCCCAAGTGACAGACATCGGGGGTGGGGGTATAGCCTCTTATGGACGAGTTAGCTCCGAGCTCCACTGGGACTGGTATTTTGGCCTGAGCCTCTCATTTGTTGAGTATGAGATATAATTGCTAAAATTAATCAGTAACTCCATTAATAATAAAACTCCAACAGTGACTTGCGCCCGTGAGACTGCTCTGACGGAGATGCACCGCTGCCCTTTGGGGAACAAACCGGAATCACCCTCGCTCTGCCCCAGGCTCGGGGACTCTGCACCGCCACCCCGTGGTTGGCCGCCGGCCAGTCTGGGGACCGAGGCCGAGAGGGGTGTTATCTGCACCAGGTCAGCGGGCAGCTCCCCGCGGCCCTCCACCGCCGGGCATCCTGGGCAGGGCGGAGGGAGGAACAGCCAGGACTTGGCTGCTAGGTTAATTTCTTGTTTAGATAGAAAATGGGTCCCGAGCCACGCACAGCCCAGCTTGGCTGGCGCACAAGTTGGCGGCCAGTGGATAAACATTAAGGCAATACCTCAAACAGGGCAGGGTGGCCTGCTCGGATTTCAAATCTTGGTCTGCCCGGCTGGCAAAGGCCTGGGAATATATCCTAACCCGTGGCCTCGGCCTCCCAGCCTGGCCCTCCTGCTCCTGTCCCTCAGCTTGGACCTGGACATACTCTTCCACCGGGAGTCAGTGGCAACGAGGCTCCGCCAGGCGGCCAGGGGCGCGGGGCCTGCAAAGACTGTCAAAGACTGTCATGGGGGGCCGGGAGTGGCCCTCCTCCCAGCCTTCCTGTGACTTTGTTCTTCCTCACACTCCTCCTCTGAGCGGCCACGGTCATCCCCTGGGCCCTCGCTGCCCTCTCGTTTCATTATTCTAATTATTTCTGTCACAGGCAATTAGAGCCGGCTTCTACCCGGAGGAGTTTTACTGAAATGAAATGATCATCCGAGTCCCCAGGGCCGCCCTGCTGGTGACGCGATTCCAACGGGCGACACTTACTATTGAGCTCCGTGTTTTGCTGTCGAAAAAGGAATCCTTATCGGAGAGGTCGAATCTGTGGAAGCACAGGAAGGGAGACGAGGTCATTCGCTACAGGGAGTTCTCTGGGGTCCCAGGTCCTGGGAAGTCGCCCTGCCCCTGAGAGCGGCCACTGTGAAGTGGATGTAACTCTGCCGGCACACCGGGCAGGACCTGCCCGTCCCTGGGCATAATTCATCAGCCTCTGCCTCTGGAGGCGCTGAGATCCACACCTGCTCGGGTGCAGGGTGGCAGCCACCCTCCCCAAAGACACCCTCAGCAGGCAGCTTCGAAGTCTCTGCTTCTGCACTGTGGGGGACAGAGACAGTATCATTCTACCATGAGACCACTCCAGTACTGTGCGCGCCTGTGTGTGTGGTACTGGGGACTGAAGCTGGGGGCATTCTATCTCCAAGCTACATCTCCAGCCCTATTTTATTTTTTGTTTTGAAACAGGGTCTCACTAGGTAGCTGAGGCTATCCTCAAACTCGAGATCCTCCTGTCTCAGCCTCCCAAGTACTGGGATTAGAGGCGTGTACCACCCCCACCCGTTAATCAGAGAGCTCCCGTTTTGAAAACGACCTCCCTGAACTGCCACACGGTTTGAGACCTGACATCCTGGGCTGTATGGAGATCGCCTGAGACCCC
Organism: Glis glis; assembly: GCA_004027185.1. Taxonomy (NCBI): domain Eukaryota; kingdom Metazoa; phylum Chordata; class Mammalia; order Rodentia; family Gliridae; genus Glis; species Glis glis. The sequence continues at coordinate 10,320 of PVJS01003863.1, read as the reverse complement.
CTGAGGGCACAGGGAAGTCTCTGGAGGAGCTGCCCACTGCCCAGGATGCTCAGGGGAGAGCTGGGAGGGTGGTCAGGGGTCTCCATCTCCACGGAGCCTGGAGGTGAGCTGGGCCTGCCCAGGCAGGGAGCGTCCTGGAACAAGGGTTTCTCCTTTGAATGCATAATGCCAGCGCCCCTGCTCTGGAGCTGGTGCAGGGCGCTGGGCCGGGGGCGCCTTCCTTCCTGCTGGGCAGCTTGTCCAACCCCCACCAGGCCTGGGTAATGCAAGGGGGAAGCACATGGCTTCGCCTGGCGACCACCATGTTCACAGGGCAGAAGCCTCAGCTCTGGCCAGGTGCCCGTGCCAGCTCCCTGTCCCTTCCTCCACCCATGAGCCTGCTGGCATCCGCCCTTGCCCCCTAAGGCTTGCCGTCCACACACCTCTGGGTTCCCAGAGCCCACACTCACTATTCCCACTGCTGCCCATGCTCCTGCCCAGCCCCACGGAGGCCTTGCAACCACTGCTGACCCAGGTGGCTACGCCCCGCTGCCCCTCGGGAGCGGGGGAGGATGGAAGGTTCCAGAATGAGCTCGGCACTGCCAGGCAACGCTGCAGCTGGCTGCGGGTCCCTGGGGCCTCAGGGTTCCCCCTGGGATAATTTTGAATCCCTGCCTCCTAGAGCAGCTTGGCTGCAGGAGGCCTGGGTATTAACCCACTCTCTGGAGGGACAGAGCTGGGCGGAGGAGGAGGGATGCAAGAGCAAGGGCCCACGCGGCTCTTCCTAAGTGCCACCAAACCGGACAAGACCGTGTCCCCCCTAATTCTTCAGTAAACAGGAGTTTAGAATTCCTTTCCACGGCCTCCTCTGGGTTCAGCGGCTATAAAGCTCTTACAGAATACACTCTGGGGCTCAAGTTGCCTCTTTTGGGGGAGAGTGAAAATTGACCTGCTTGTCTCAGGCGAGAGGGTGGAATCTACCAAGAGCGGGGTGCTGCAGGGAGGGGGGTCCCACTTACAAGTGCTGCTTCTCCCGGGAGAAGGGGTAGGAGAGGCGCTTCATAGTCTGCGGCCTGTGCTCGGCCACCTTGGGCTGGATGGGGTCCGTGATCTTCTGCACCACGGAGCTGATGGTTTTCAGGAGGCCCCGGGTCTCGCTCATGTGATACATCTGCAGATGAGACCGGGGTGGGGACCTGCATCACTCTGCTGAACCCTGACCCCTGGGGTCTACAACGGGATGGTCGGGGGAACGTCCCCCGCGCTGAGTGCACAAATCTTGGGAACCCAGTGCCCCGTGAGTCGGGACGTCCCCCCCACTTGGTTTCTGGATGGACCCCCAAAAGGTCAGCATTTCAGGAGAACCCGGCCAAGAGCTCGATTATAATACATTCCAGAAAAATGTTCCCGCAAACTGTTTTTGTTTCCACAGAGGTAATCCGAACGATTTTAGTGGATTTCACCACTGAGCTCGGCCTCGTCCCGCCACACATAAAAGTCAACACGGACGCCAAGCTCAGCTCCTTGTCAAACAGTCATAAAGTTTTCAGAAACTAAAAGGAAAAATACCAGCAAGCTTGGAAATGTAATTAAATCAAATGTGATAAATTAGCAGAGACCCCACAAGCATAAAAGAACCAGCGCTCAAAGTTGAGCTGTATTTGTGTTTATAATAAATTCCTGAGGCTGGGAGGTAGGCTTTTGTGCTTGGACCTTCTGGGGGGATTTGGTCTGGGGTCCACTAAGACCACCCAGGCCTGGGTCATATTCTCCATGATCAAGACCTGGGAACCCGGGAGGCACCGCCTGTCACAGTGGAGCCACACCACCCTCCCGGGTGACAGGGAAGCCCACCAGGGCCTTTCCGAAAAACTCAGAGCCTTGCTATACAAACGCTCTACAGCCAGGCGGCTGCGCGAGATTCAGACTCGGCGACGTGTTTTGAAGGAGAAATGTCACCACTAACCTTCTTCGTGGGCATCTTCAGTTTCAAGAACTCGGCCTCTCTGCAGAGCACGTTCCAGGGGGCGTGGATCTTCACAAACCCCACCCCGTGGATTTTAGTCTAGAAAGAGAACAACGGTTCCCAGTCAGGGTGGCAATGCAGGTTGAATGCCACATCTACTTCCGGAGGCAGCTCCACTCTAGGGAGTAGCCGCTGTGCAGGCCGCCAGCGCCTGTCACCAACCCACCCGACAACACTATGAGCATTGCTGCGCTCCTCCTTGCAGATGGGGGAAAGCTCAGAGGCTGGGGGCTCCCCCAGGTCCCACATGAATGGTTGACAGCCAGGAGGGGCTGGGTGCAATGGCGCACGCCTGTTATCCCAGTAGTTGGGAGGCTGAGACAGGAGGATCGCAGTTTTCAGGCCAGCCTCAGCAACTTAGCAAGACTCTACTTCCAAGTAAAAAGGACTGGGGGTATATAGCTCAGAGGTAGAAGGTCCCTAGGTTCAATCCCCAGTATGAAAGAGAGAGAGAGAGAGAGAAAGAGAGAGAGAGAGAGAGAATGGGCCATATGGGTCTCAAGGAAAGTCCCCGGGGCGCAGACTTCAAAAACACCCAGGAAGCCGGGCGTGGTGGCACACGCTTGTAATCCCAGTACTTTGGGAGGTGGAGATCAGAGGATACGGGTTCGCGGCCAGCCTCAGCTCGCTCTCTCTCTCTCTCTCTCTCTCTCTCTCTGTCTCTCTTTCTCTCTCTACTTAGTGAGGCCCTCCGCAACTTCGTGAGACCTGGTTTCAAAAATAAAGTATGAAAAATAGGGCCAGGGGTGTAGCGTGGAGGTAGAACGCCCCTGCGTTCAATCCCCGGTACCACACACACAAAAAAAAAACACGCAGGAGCCGGGCATGGTGGCACACGCTTGTAATCCCAGTACTTGGGGGGCTGAGACAGGAGGATCTGGGTTCGCGGCCAGCCTCAGCTACTTAGTGAGGCCCTCCGCAACTTAGTAAGACCCTGTTTCAAAATAAAGAATAAAAAATAGGGCTGGGGATGTAGCCCGTTGGTAGAATGCCCCTGGGTTCAATCCCTGGTACCGCCAAAAAACAAAAAACAAAACAAAACACCCAGGAAGTTTTAAGGGAGATTTAGTTGAGGATTCTCAAGGCAGTGCGGTCCACAAGAGAGAGTCTCCCACAACGCAGAGCCCAGTCCTTCCGCCTTGAACCGGGCCCTCAAGGCCTGCTGATCCCCAGGCAGGGACAAGGAGGTGGTGGTTGAAGGTGGGTGCCCTCTGGCCACCTTCCTTCTGGGGCCAGGACCACCCCTCTGCCTGCTCTCAGCCTCGTTCCTAGTTCTCGTGTCTGTGTGGCCTTCAGCCTCACAGGAGCGGGTGGCCTGGGGCAGGCGCTCCACACGGGCACGTTCAAGTCTGGCTCCCCCACTGAACAACTATAAGCTCAGACCGATCACTTCTCTCTGGCCCTGAGGGCTGTGACACACAGCTGAGGGTCGTCAGTGCCGGGTGGAGGCCTGAGTGAGAGGCGGCGAAAGAACAGAGTCCAGCAACCCCCCGCCAGTTGGACAAGGCGCCCCTTTCAGACAGGGACACTGAGGCTTGGGGAGAGGTCGCCGTGGCCTGCCTCTCACAGCTAGCAGGGTGGGCCCAATTCAGAGCGGACCATGCCGCGCCCTAGGGTGCGCCCTGTCAACCAAGGGAGGAGCTTCTAGGTCAGCCCCCGCTGACCTGTGGGCACCTACCAGACCTTCCACACCCAGCCCAGGAGCTGCCCGCAGCACCGAGAAGCAAAGATCCAGAGGTTCCCCGAGACGGAGCTGCCTTGGAGCCAGGTCCCACTGGTCTCGCCTTCCCCAGTGCTGAGACTTACAGGGACTCTGGAAGGCCCTGGTGCACCTGCTCAGGCCGCAGGGCGACCGGCTTGGGTTCAGAGCTATCCTGTCGGGGCTGCCTCGCCACAGCAGCCGAGCGGTGGCCCGGTGCCTAGGTGCCCTGCAGGTTGTTAGCAGAGAGCAACAGAGCCAGGGTCGCCGGGGCTGACTTTGAGAACCCAAAGTCAGATATGGGCAGAATAAACGCACCCACGAGAGCCCGAGATGTGGGACGACATCCTGGGGCCTGGGGACAGCCGGGTGGTGGCAAAACTTCAGTCTGACAGAAAGAGGTACCGACAGCCGCGGCGCGACCTCTGGGTGACCGCACACTGGGTCCCACCTGAGGAAGAGGACCTTCCCTGCCGCCCCACGTCCATTTCCTGCTTCTCTCGTCCTTCCTGTGATGCCCACCAACGGTCGCTTATGCTGATAGTGAGACCCAACGTCACACCCCACGAGGCCACCACCCAGTCCCCTTCCCCCCAGCCAGCAGAGGACTCTGTGCAGTCCTGGACACGGGCTCGCTCTGCGCTGGCCCTGCTGCTCATGGGCGACTCAGAGCCGGTGTCCCACATGCACGTACTGAATGAATGAATGAGGGAGTGCAGGCAGTAATGATGGTGATGATAGAGGCTAGCCCCACTATGCGCCGTTCCAGCGCCAGCCCCTGCTCTACACAGCTCACGTGCACTAATTCATCCAGTCCCCACGACAAACCTGCGAGGTCCGTCCTATCACCGCGCTCAACGTGCATGTGGGGAAACTGAGGCACGGAGGTGAGGGCTGCGCTAGCGTGTTGTATGAGTGTCCTGGGACTGCTATAACAAATGACCACAAGTGGAGGGGCCTTAAGACAATACAAACGTATTTTCACTTTTTTTTTTTGTGGTACTGGGGATGGAACTCAGGGGCATTCTACCTCCGAGCAACACCCCCAACCCTATTTTATTCTTTATTTTGAAACAGGGTCTCACTAAGTTGCGGAGGGCCTCACTAAGTAGCTGAGGCTGGCCACGAACCTGTGATCCTCCGGTCTCAGCCTCCCAAGTACTGGGATCACAAGCATGCGCCACCAGGCCCAGCTTGTATTTTCACTTCTAAAGGAAGCCCCAAATCAAGGGGTCACCGGGCCGTGCTCTATCCACAGGCTCTAGGGGAGGGTCTGTCCTGCCTCTAAAGCTTCCGGGGCTGCAGGTGTTCCTTGTCCTGTGACCATGTCACCCCATCTCTGCCTCTGTCGTCCCCTGGCCTTCTCCCGCTGTGTCTGTGTCTCAAACCTATGTCTTTCCTACTGGATTTAGCGTTCGGTCATTTCTCATCCAGAAATGTTTCATTTAATTCCATCTGCAAAGATCTTTCTTCCAAACAAGGCCACATCCGCTCACTGTGGGTGGACGTGGCGTGGAAGCGTCCCCTCGGCCGCCGCAGGAGAGCCTCGGAGCCTGTGGCTGCGTGCATGAGCCTGTCTGAGTGGATAGGACAGCCACACAGAAGCACAGACCAGCGGTGGGCCGGGGCGCTCCAGGCCCTGGGCTGATGCCCCAGCTCCGAGGTGTGCTGAGTGGGACACCCCTGGGGGGCCAGTGCCCTGGATTGGAGGGCGTCGGGCACCGGCTTGGACACCCCTGAGAATGAATGCATCTCAACCCAGGCTGGAGGAGGCTGCCTGGGTGACAGGGGCCCAGATCCTCCTGCTGCCCTTTGGGGGTCAGAATCCTGCCCCTGTGTGGTCTCTGACAAGTGACCACTGTTTATTCATCTGTAAACTGGGCAATAAAAGTGAGGGGTGCCAAATGTGGTAGCGCACACCTGTAATCCTAGTACTTGGGAGCTTGAGACAGGAGGATTTCAGGTTTGAGGCCAGCCTCAGCAACTTAGTGAGACCCTGTTTAAAAAAAAAAAAAAAGACAGGCATGGTGGCGCAGGCCTATAAACCCAGTACTTGGGAGGTTGAGACAGGAGGATCACAGGTTCAGGGACAGCCTCAGCAAGTGGTGAGACCCTCATCAACCTAGCGAGACCCTGTTTCCAAATAAAAATAAAATTGGGCTGGGGGTGTAGCTCTGAGATAGAATATCCCTGGGTTCAATCCCCAGGACTTCCCCCAAAATAGGGCTGGGGGTGGGGCTCAGAGGTAGAATGCTCCTGGATTCAATTCCCAATACCAAACACAATAACTAACTAACTAACTAACCTGTAGTCCCAGTACTTGGGAGGCTGAGATGGGAGGATCACAGATTCAAGGCTAGCCTCAGCAATTTAGCAGGATTCTGTTTCAAAGTTAAAAAAATAAAATAGGGTTGGGGGTGTAGTTCAGAGGTAGAATGCTCCTGGGCTCAATCCCAGCATGCTTCATATACAAATAAATTAAATTAAAGGGAGGGGCCTCTGTTCTTAGCAGCCCTGGCGATGCGGGTCTGAGCTCAGGACAGCCGCTCCCCAACCACGAGGCAGCTGAGCCCACGCCTGCCAGAAAATTTAAAGTGTTTCCCCAGCCCAGCCATGCAGGGTCCCCTGGCCCTGGTGACTCACAGGCTGCCATAACGGGACACCCCTGAGTCAGGGAGAGAGGCCCCTCCCAGCCCACGTGTGGCAGAGCCTGTCTTCCTGTCGCACACCCAGATTCATTTCTGTGCACTGCTTCCCCCACATGCAAAAACCCGAACTGTAGCCTCCTGGTCTGTGGAGGGTGACCTGGGACCAGCGGCTTGAAACCGTGCCCGCGCTTACGTGAGCAACGGGGTCTCTCCCAGGGAAACGCCTGGTGAGATTCAGGAAAGGGGTCGTGGGACCAATTCAGCAAAAACACACGGGATGTTTTAAAATGCGGCACCCAGCCTGACCACAGCCCGCCCACAGCAGGAAGAGCCCGGGGACAGCAGGGTCCTTCTAGAGCCCAGGAACGGCCGGCCCGGTCCCTCTACCCCCAGCCGAAGACCCCAGAGGACTGAGCTCCAGCCCCGCTCTGGCCTCCGTACTGGGGTATCTGGAGGCCATAGACCCACCAGGGCTGAGAGTCATACCGGGGGCAGGGAGGGCATGACCTGGCCAGGATTCAGGGCTCTGTGAGGGGACAGTGCTGGGTCCCTAAAGTAGGACCTGGCCAGAGGAGGTGGGGCTGTGGAAGGCCAAAGACACTCAAATCTGCACAGAGCACAAACTCCCTCCCTCCCTCTCTCCCTCCCTTTTTTTTTTTTTGGCACTGGGGATTGAACCCAGGGGCATTCTACCTCTGAGCTACACCCCCAGCCTGATTTTTTATTCCTTATTTTGAAACAGGGTCTCACTAAGTTGTGGAGGGCCTCACTAAGTAGCTGAGGCTGGCCGTGAACCTGTGATCCTCCGGTCTCAGCCTCCCAAGTACTGGGATTACAAAGCATGCACCACCACGCCCGGCTTTTTCCCTTTCATACTGGAGATTGAACCCAGGGGCATTCTACCTCTGAGCTACACCCCCAGCCCTTTTTATTTTTGAAACAGAGTCTCACTGAGTTGCTGAGGTCCTCACTAAGTTGCTGAGGCTGGCCTTGAACCTGCGATCCTCCTGTCTCGGCCTCCGAGTACTAGGATCACAGGTGTGGGCCGCATGCCTGGCAAGCCCAGCGTATTGAAGCCTCCACTCTGAGCTCAACTTGAAAGAACTCTGACCTCACCAGAATTGCTTCCAGGGCTCTCAGAAGAAAACCACAAACAAAAGCTACGAGGATCGCCACAGGGGACTCATGGCGGTCCAGGACGCGGGGGCCAGCACGTCGCCACGGTGGCAGGCCCTACGTGTTCCTACCCTCCTTTCCGTGGCCTGGCATCAGCCTGCCCTTCCCCATCGGCACTGGCTTTCGGCACAGATGTGAGCCGGGACAGAACTGTCTGTTTAGTGTGTCCCTAGGACGGAGGACAGTACCTGGCACAGAGCAGGAGCTTGGTGACATTTGTTGAGTGGGACAGAGAAAGAGGGAAGGGAGCAGCCTTCCGTGTACCAGCTAGGGTGGTCCTGACATTCAGACCTTCATCCCACCTTCTCCCGGGCCCCCTGGCTGGTTTTGGGGTGTCTACTTAAGTAACTACAGTTGAGGGGCTGGGCAGGCCTGGAGCCACCTGGTCCAGGAGCTTTAGCATGGGGGTGGAGCGGGGACCCACCCTGGGGCCAACCTGTACTCAACCCCACCGCTCCCAGAGGGCACGGGCACCCAGCCGCCGGGCATGCGGCAGCAGGGCAGCGCCCCCCACCGACTGGCACTCCCCACGCCTTGGTTACTGCTGGCCACGTGTGCGTCCAGGGAGACCTGGCTTCCACTTGAGGGAGCGGCAGAGCAACTGGAGCGACTCTCCCCCTGCATCCTCTAGATCCTGTCCCCAGACTCACGTCTCAGGGACACTGGGGACCAATGGGCGTGGTCTCAGTGCGGGGACCAGGTGCGGTTGCTCTTTGCCAAGAATGTGGCGGGGCCGGCCGCGGTCCTCACTCTGAGCCCTCCACGCGGGGTCTGGTCCCGGGCCCACCGCATGGCGGCTTATTGACACACAAAAAATGACAGGCACACCAGCAGAAGAGACCCAGCCACAGGCCCACTTCCGCTGAGGCCGGGCAGAGAACCCGGGTCGACGCGCTCGTGGGAAATAGTAACACGCTGGATAAAAAGACAAAGCAAGAGGGATGGCCTTTGAGGTGCTGCTGACGAACCAGGCAGGGAGCAGGGGGCTGCCCGGGCGCGCAGTGGAGGAAAACCCAGACCCAGGCCTCCCTGGGGCATCCACCCACGTGGTCACCCGGGCTGGCTTCGGAGGCCTGGGGAGCTGGGAGACCCACCAAGGTGGGCGGTGGGTTAGGAGACCCCCCCCACGCAGCCGGGCTTGGGGGTCACTCAAAGGTAAATCCATGAAGGAAGGGCTGCCCCTCACCCCCGAGGGCTGCAGAGGCGGCGGCTCTGGGTGAGCCAGTAGTTAGCCCTTGGGAGCCTGAGATAGGCCACAGGGTTGTGTTTACACCACGGGAAGTGGCGAGCTCTGTGAATCATTCCCACCCCCACAAGTGTGTTTATTTGTCCTGAACAGCAGGGAGAAGAGAGAGGAGGGAAAGGAGGAAGAGAGAGGCCACCTGCGAGGCTGCGGAGACCGGAGCCCCTGGCTTGGTTCGGGGTGGGCCCCGTCTCTCATGCACTGAACTTTCAGGACAAGGACACCTGCATTTCCACAGGGATCCCCAAGGTCAGTGTCTGGCAGACAAGGGGGCCGGGCCCACCAGATGAGAGACAGCCTGGGTGGGTAGGGCAGACCAGCAGGTGACACCTGGGTGCCCGGGATCGTGAGAGCGTGAAACCCATCACACTCAGGTCAGCTCACCTCAGTTGGAGAAATAAACCTCCAGGCAGAAAAGGTCTGCAAAGGACAGGAAACGATTAAAAAAACGACACGGCTGCTTGGACAAGAACCAGACAGAGCTTCTAGAAATAATAAGGCGGCTCCTAACGAGAACTAGACACTCCGCAGCTGTCGTTGGCAAATGCTCAGCTCCTGGAGGAAAGCAGGACTCATGCGCTGGAGGAGGGCATGCGCTGGAGGAGGGCGGCGCAGGCCTTGGGGGCCGCCCTGTGGCCTCTGCCAGTTCCCATGGAGCGAGTGCCCTGCTGTGGCCTATCGCAGGCTCCCAGAGTTAATAGCAGTGCCCGCAGAGTCCCCATCAAAGAGTTGACTCCCGCTGCCCTGGGGCCCGGCTGTAGGGCATCTCAGAACTACAGCCAGATGGCAGGGGTTCCCCCCAAACCACCTGGAGTCCCCCAGGCAAACCATCCTGGGGAGGACTTTAATGTTAGAACTTAAAAAGAAAAGTCCAGAATTCCCTGTAACAGAAGCACGTTTCCACATGCCAGGGGCAAGCTAAAGGGAGGCGGGCGAGGATAAAAGCCCCTCATAGCCGTGGGCCTAGCAGAAGACCCAGGAGACAAAGGCTTTCAGGGGCCAGAGGAAGAAGCCAGCCACGGAGGAATCAGGAGGGTAGAGCCCCGGACATCCCATTGTGCAAGAGGCCAGGCCTCCCACAGAGGAGGCTGTCCTACAGGTAAGGCTGTGGCTTTAGGGCTTGCTCTGTCCCCGTACCCCCTGGACACCGGGTGGGAAGCTGACAGCAGTGGGGCAGTTTGCTTCTACACCCAGCATGTCTACTCCTCTTCTTTATCCTGAAAACCCAGGATTAGGCCCGAGACCCCTTGCCGTGGCGGCCCTTCCCTGCACCTGCCCATGCTCATGATCCCCCTTCTCTGTGCTGAGGGCCACCCCAACTGGAGGCCAGTGTCCTGCCCACGATGAGCCCTGGAACTGCCTCGACACCTGCCCTGGCCCACGGGCCCTCGCTGGGAACAGCAAGAAGGGCTTGTCCCCTCTCTCCTGTGACCATGGTCACCCACTCTACCACCCTCCCTACCCACCCTTGGGAGGATGGGGTCCCTGTGCAGGGAGACCCTTCTCATAGACTTGAGTTCTTGGTTTTTTTTTTTTTTTTTTTTTTTTG
>PVJS01003862.1:0-72768 GCA_004027185.1 Glis glis | reverse complement strand
CTCTCTCTCTCCCTGTCTCTCTCCCTCTCTCTCTCTCTCTCTCTCTCTCTCTCTCTCTTCTTAGTGAGATTCCACAACTTCGTGAGACCCGGTTTCAAAATAAAGTATAAAAAATAGGGCCGGGGTGTAGCGCGGAGGTAGAATGCCCCTGGGTTCAATCCCCGGTACCGCAAAAAAAAAAAAAAAAAGTGACACCGTCAGGTGTTTAGTCACCTGCTTATTTGAGTCAGGAGCTGTCCCATATCCCTCTGGGTGGACTGGTTTCCAGCAAGGACCAGCTCTGCCAGTTATTTCTGAAGCAACACTTCCATGTAGCTGGTGAACCAGATCTGTAGCTCCCAGGCTTTCACGCAAATAGACGCCGAGCCCAGGTGTGATACACGGTGTGCTGGAACCACGCCCTTCGAGACTGTCACATGGAAGCGCTTAGATGTGAGGCAGCCCACTGGGTCCTGCCGCCACGGTCCTGTGTCTGTGTGTTCAGAAAGAGACATCGGCCAGGACCCCGTGCTGCCTCGGCACCCTGGACACATGTCGTGCCCACGCATAGCCTCCCGCCAGCGTGTCTCACGTGCCCTGTCCTCAGGCCCAGCGGCAAGGTTGTGGAGGGCAGGAAACCATCACCTTTGGGGACTTCTCTAGGGGACATTGGGCCACCATTACCCACCAAAGACTCAGCAGCCTGGCTCTGTGTGGCCAAGCTGAGTGAGGCTATTCTGTAAGAGGCTTCTCATGGGGGGGGGGGCTTTGTTTGTCAAAAAGAAAAATATCTAGGTAGCAAGCAAACAACAATTTAATTTAAAAAATGCCACGGAGCCACTGGCTTCTCCGATAGGCCCTGCTGTGCAGCGTCTGGCGGGTCCCTCCCCACTGAGCAGAGGGAGCCCGGGAGTGGGCCGATGCAGAATTCCCCTCAGGCCACCCCCACGGCCAGGGAAAGCAGCCCTGCTTCGTCCTTCTGCCCTTGAGGAGGGGCCCAGGAGATTCCCTCCGGCCACCCAGAGTCAACGGACTTTCCCGGGGACTTGAGAGGCCTCGCACTCGCTGGCCTGCACCATTCCAGGACTTTCCACCACTTGAGTCACACCTCGGTCTCTCTGAGACACGCCCTAGCTTTCTACACCTCGGTCCAGAGAGGACGCCAGAGGCCCTGGCTGGCCCAGTGCACAGGGAACCGCCCCACCGCCCAGGCCCCCGGGACTCAGCATCCGTCCGCCCGCTGCAGTGGTGCATCCACAGCGATCCATGCAGCGCCCATGAACCGGCCCGCTGAGGAAATGGGAGGCACCGGCACTCACAGTGTTCTGTTAAACTCACTCTGTCTGAAACATGATCATCTCATGCATTCAATTTAAAAGTTACTAAGGCACTTTGCATCCTTGATTCTACACAAAAACTTTGAAATGCTGCATGTCTTACGGGGCATCGAGGCTGACTGGGACCGGCCACCTGCCAGCGCTTGGGAGAGCCCCCCTCCCCAGGCCGCAGAGCAGGACACGCCTGCCTGAGGCGGCTGCAGGTGCTATGGGCCGTGGGGAGGGCAGGCGGCTCAGGACTCATCCCAGCTGCGAGGGGCAGGGTGGAGGGAAGCACCTGGCAGTTTCAGTTTTCAACAGGAAGCTGCCGCTCCTATCTCCTTGCTCCCGGTGGCAGCCCTGTGTGGACAGGCCCTGGAAGGGACGACTGCTAGCATTGTGGACAGGGAACCCCGGCCAAGGGGACACGGGGTGGACCTCCTGGCAGAGGTGACCGGCCCACTCAACCCTGTGCCGGCTGCTGGGTCTGGGGAGGCAGCAGAGAGACAGGACCTGACCTCCGTCTCCTGGGTCCTCCAGTGGGGAGGCCCCTCTTTCGCTCTGCCCCTGAGCAGTGTGCCTGGTACGGGGTGGGGGAGGGGAGTGCAGCCAGTCAGTGGGGCAGGCAAGGAACAGACGCACAATGCTGCTGGGGGCGCAGGGTCCTGGGCCTGAGTGTTATGTGACCACTGCCACACTGCAAACTCTCTGGGCTCCAACGCTCCCTCTCCGAGCCCCAGGGTCTGCAGGGCTGTGGGAGCTCCGTGCCCGGCACACAGTGTGTGTAGAAACTGTAGACCTTCTCTCTTAATAAGACCCAGCAGTGAGACAGTCCGCAACAGCTCCAGCCCCCCAGTGTGGTGGAGGAGACCATTTCTGGGGAGTCCCTGGGATGTTAGTGGGACGTCTGAGTACCAGCTGGCCCCGGGACCCAGGTACATCCAGGCTAGGGGCTGCAGCAGACCCCACTGCAAGGTCCCCCCTGCCCCTCCTGCCTGGCTCCCCCTCCAGGGCCTGTGAAGCTGGGGCTTTCCAGACACTCAAAATGTACCCCAATTTGGGAGGGAAGGAGGAAGCTCCGGAGCCCGCAGGGCGGGGTGAATTCCCCAGTTCCCTCTCTGCCTGGCCCTTGTCTGCAGGGGCAGCTGTGGGGTGATAGGAGCCAGGCTCCCTTGGGAGGGCTTGAGGCCGGGTACAGGGCCGGGGATTGTGCTAGGCCTTGCTGAGGCCGGGGCAAGGTGCGGGCAGGCAATGGAGCAGGTATCTTTCTCCGACCACCGCCCAGCACAGACCAGGAAGCTGAAGGTGGGCAGACAGGAACTCGGGCCACTGTGGCCTCCTTTACAGACTGTGAGGCTAGGCAGGCCAGGGGCACACCAGGCTGGCCCACGCAGGACGCTGGCCAGCACTGGGGGCAGGCCCTCGGGCTCCCTCCTCAGCCCTGGCCCAGGCGCCATGGACAGAGGCCACATAAGCAGGGCAGCCTGGCTCCGAAGGGCTCTGAGAGTCTACGACTCCACCGAGCCCACCTGGAGGCCCTGCCTTCTGTGGCTGACCCACCACCAGCCTAAAGCATGTCCGCCCCACCCCGGGCTCCCCTCGAGGCAGCAGGGAAGGGACCCTTCTGCCCCCACCCCTCCAAGGTGGAAGCTGCACTGGGCAGCCCCACCCTCAGGAGCTCAGAAACACCAAAGTGAATCTCAGTGGTGGAGTGGCGCCAGGCGCCGGGCAGAGGTGGCTCCTGTGCCCAGGAGGGCTCCACCCAGGTGCACTGCTGCCAGGCCCTAGCAGGGCAGCTCTGCTCTGCCACTGTATCCACCTCACTGGGCTTCAGGATGTGCTTGATCCAGGTGTCAGGCAGCGCTGGCCTGGGAGCTTCCGAGTGTGGAGCGAAACCACCATAGGCTCGTAGGGGCCCAGCTGAGGCTTCGGGGCTGGGCTCAGCTTCCCTCTTGGGGGAGGGTGCGAAGGGCCCTGCCTGAGATCTGCCTCAGCTCCCTCTCCTCCCGTGGTAGACCAGCACCACCAGGGAGATTCCGGCAGAGTGGGGTCCAGCTCTGTCTCCAGATGCACATTCCGATGGGTAACCTGGGCCTGTCCCCTGCCCCCATGCTGGCAGGTCAAGGCCCCTCTCGGGGAGACCTGTGCCGCCCATAGCAGGTGGGCCCGCCCTGCTGGTCATCTGAGGACTGCCCGGTACCCTTGCTCCCATGCGGTCCTGAGCACAGGATATGCACCCAGGAGACCAACGGTAGCTCCCCTGGATGCCAAACCCTGGTGGGTGAGCCCGACACTCCCCTGGCTGGCTCAGAGGGGAGGACTGTGTGTATGCATGGCCTCCCAATGAGGCACCCAAGCCTGGAGGGGGGAGGGCCAGCACCCTGGGCCATGGTGCAGTGGGTGCCACAAAGAAGGAGTGGGGGAGCCACGTAGTGTCCCGGGGGCCCAGGGCCCACTTCCATCACCCTATCCTCCTCCGCCTCCCTGGGTCTTCCCAGATGGACTGTTTAGGATGCGGGGCCAGCACAGTGGGTCAGGGTGCGTGTGAGCGTGGGGTACGTCCTTGTCTCCTCCTTCTTGAGGCCCCTCTGCCTCCCTGTGCCAGCCTCCTCCCTGCAAGACTTTCCTCAAGGCAGGCAGTGCCTAGAGTCAGCCCTGCAATTCCCCAGCGAGGAGCAGGGCCATCCCGGGCTCCGGGTCAGGCTCTGGGCGCAGGTGTACTGAGGGACAGGTGTGCTGTGTCCAGAGGTGCAGACGGGGTGGTGGCTCTCTCATTGGCCAGACATGCTGTGTGGCCTTGGGTGCCACTCCCCCGTCTGGGCCCCATGTCCTGTCTGCAGAGGACATGACCAGAGGAGACAGGAGATGAGGGACCAGATCTGCGTCTTTAGTTAAAGTCTGCAGCTGGGCGTGGTGGCGCACGCTTGTAATCCCAGTACTTTGGGAGGCAGAGACCGGAGGATCTGGGTTCGCGGCCAGCCTCAGCTCGCGCACGCACACGCTCTCTCTCTCTCTCTCTCTCTCTCTCTCTCTCTCCCTGTCTTCTCTCTCTCTCTCTCTCTCTCTCTCTCTGTCTCCCTCTCTCTCTCTCTCTCTACTTGGTGAGGCCCTCTGCAGCTTCGTGAGACTCGGTCTCAAAATAAAGTATAAAAAATAGGGCCGGGGGCGTAGCGCGGAGGTAGAACACCCCTGCGTTCAATCCCTGGTACCGCAAAAAAAATAAATAAATAAAAAATAAAATAAAGTCTGCTAAGGTTTTTGGTCCAAGGGCCAACAGGTGCTTCCTGTGGTCACTGCTGCCTGGCACTGTCCCCTGGCTGCAGGGGATCCCAGCAATCGGGGAGATGCCCTCCGGAAGGGACAACTGTGACCCTGTCCCTCTGCCTGGGTAGAAGCTGAGGCCCATGCAGGACACACTCGGGGGAGGTGGACCGTGGCCATAACTTTCACCCGAGCCCAAATCCAGGGTCTTCACCTGGACAGATTTGAGGACCAGAGGTGGACAGAGCAGAAGGGGACTGGACAGGTCCCAGAAGCCCCCTAAGAGTGCCTGGCACTGGCAGCCCCGCCGCGTTTCCGTAACAAACCAGACAAGGCTGCGGCCTGTGGCATCCTGTGACATCTGTCCCATTGTGTCTCGGGGACACCCCAACCCCTCCACATGCTGGGCGAGCTCAGTCCGGCCACATCTCTCCTTGGACAGGCCCTGTGGCCGTCCTCCCAGCCAGGGTGGGCCTCCCAGGTCTCAGAACAATTGACTCCAAGCCAGTGCTGGAGCCGCACAGACCCTGCTGTGTCCAGGAGGCGTGGACACCCAGGGCCCAAACGGTCCATCCTGGGCTCACCCTTCAAACCCTGCTTCCCTCTGGCCAGTCTCTGAGACCTCCCTCTGTGTTCTGGAGCCCGGCATGAGGCCCAAAGGCCAGCGCCAGGGCCCAGCTCCACCCTGCTCACTGTGTGACCTGGGCAAGTCCCTCCCCATCTCTGGGCCCCAGGTCCTGCTCCGGCCAGGCCGAGATGGCAGATCTAGGATCTAGAGAGCCACTCAGACAGGCCCCTGGCCCCTGCTGCGGCGGGAACACTTGGTGGTGGGTGAATGACAGCCACGAGGTGAGGGAGGGGCCTTGGGGGATGCCTGCCTCTTCCAGTGCTGAGCCCCTGGCAGCCCTGTTGGATCCTGAGGGTGCCGTGTGCAGACAGCAGAAAACACTGCCTCCTGGAGTCCCATGCCAGCACGGGAGACAGACAACAGGTGATATGTACGCTGGAAACAGCTGCTTTGCCCGGTGGATAATAACTGGAAGGAGCACAACACAGCGGGAAAGGGAGGACGGCGCCCTAAGCAGACCTCAGGAGGCGAGGGAGGATGCTGCCTGGACACAGCTGGGCTTCACCGAGAGGGGACAGCGCAGGCAAAGGCCCTGGGGTATTTGTGGAGCAGCCAGGTGGTCGGGGCCTGCAGAGTAGAGAGAGGCTGAGTGGAAGGAGGGAGGACCCTGGGAGGACCTCAGGAGGACCTGGGTTCTGTTCTGCCCGAGAGGGGGAAGCCCCCACCCAGGGGTGCGCACATGGGAGTATGATCCACGTGAGTTTCCACCGGATCACTCTTCCGAAGGACACAACCACAGAGCAGTTCTCTGCCCCCCCGGAGAGCCACACTTGGCCTCCTGGAGGGGTCCCGCTGTTGCCGACCTCCTCCCAGGGCCCCTCTGACAGCCGCCCCAGGTCAGGGTGAACACCCTCCCCATTGAGTTCTGACCTTCGACTTCTTAACAATTGATAACAATGACCTGGCCTGCTGGTCCCTCAGAGAGCGGGAGGTGGCACTCCGTGAGACCCCTCTTCTCTCTCCTCCCAGAAGGAGCACTGGATGTGGAGTCCTCACCCCTGCTGTTCTTCCCGCCTGTACCTCTCAGGTCAAGCCCACTCACGGAACTGAAAGTGTCCGAAAGGCCCGGGACTGGTTAGCCCACGCCTCTCTGGTGAGAAGTGAAAGTCACTTTGCCTGGAGAGTGGCCTCCCCAGCTGTCCCTGCAGGGCCACTTCCTCCAGGGAGCTGGCCTGGACTACGCCCAGCCCTATGCTCCAATTTCCCAGGCTATGATCCATGTCTCCTGGCTGCATGGGGCCATGGGGGGGGGGTGTCCCAGGGAAGGAGGGCCACGTTTTCCCAGAGTGGGAGGAGAGCGCGCTTGGAATCGGCACAGAACACGCACCTTGTGTGGCCCGCCCGGGTGGAGTGGGTAGCCCTTGGGGGGCAGGAGAGAGGGGCAAGTGTCTCCTTTCTGCCTCTGGCCTCCTTGCCCTCAGGCCGGGGCTTCCTCACTGTCTGAACTTTGCAAATCGTCCTTGGATAAATGGCCTCTCTGGCCGCCCACCCTTGCGCTTTTGGTTCCCACCAGGACCCATCAATTCAGCAGGGCTCGGGGACCAGTCTCCTACTCCACCTGGCCGCTCAGTGCTCAGTCTGATTTTACAGCTGCCAGACCCTCACATCCAGCCTGCAGGGAGTGCAAGCCTGCCGGGAGCCCCTTGGAACTTCAGTATCTTCTTCCCCAGAAACAGCGGCTCTCGAGGCCTGGCAGGCCCTGTGCCTCAGGCCCCATGCAGGAGATCCTGACACCATGTGGCCAAGGAGAGGAGGAGGATGGGAGGAAGGAGGTGAGATGCCTAGTGAGAGACTGTTAGGCCTGAGTGAGGAAGGAGAGGCGCCCAGAGGGTGTGTACGCAGGATGAGGGTGGGGCGAAGTCACACTAACAAGCACTGTGAAGGTGCTCTGAGCAGACGCAGGTCAGAGGTCACTGTCTTGCCCCTTGCAGGTCCCCTTGGGGTCCCCGAGTGCCTCATGTCAGAGAGCAGGTATGGCCTCAGACGTCCTCTCTCACGCACACGACCTCCTCATCTGGGAACCTGGGAACCCGCAGCGTCCACATCAGAGCCCTTCCTGATAGCAAGTGTGGGGGCCGGGGAGACTATGGGATGGGAAGTGACAGGGAAGGGGCCAGGTGTGGCCACATGGGCTTCCCAGGACACCTCCCCCACATGGCCACCCAGGGACCTGCTCAGCCCCTTGCAGCTGGCAGCTGTGGCCCTGGCGCCTCCCCCAGGGGAGAGCTGGGTTCGCCCTGGCCCTCCCACCAGCATCCTCCCCATCCTGCTTCCTGGACCAGGCTGGCCCAAATCCAGTGACCAGTGTCCTCAGAAGAACAGCAGAGGGAGAAGAGGAGGCTGTGCGCAGACGGGAGCAGAGACCGAGGAATGTGGCCACAAGCCAAGGGACGCTGTAGCCACCAGAGCTGGAAGAAGCAGGACGGAGCCTCCCCGAGCCTCTTAGGGGGTGCGGGCCACCCACACCTTGATTTCAGACCGGGGCCTCTAGTGTGTGGTGCAATCATCCCTTGGTATCGGCAGGGGATTGGTCCTAGGATGTCCTCCTGCCCAAGAACACCAAAATGTGCAGACGCTCAAGTCCCCCATAAAATGGCCTAGTGTGTGCATGCCCTCCTGCATCCTTCAATCTCCAGATCGCTCACCAGACCCAACACAATGGAAACGCAATGGAGACCGTGTTACACTCTACCCTAGGAAGTGCGACGAGACAGAAGAGTGCACACGTGTAGGCATGGATGCAATTCTTCCAAATGCCTTCTATCTAAGCTTGGTTGAACCCCTGTGCTGGAAACCCAGGAGACAGAGGGCAACTAGACTTTACTTCGTGGTCCCCAGGACATCAGTCCTGCAGGGGACAGGTGTTCCAGAGAGCAGCAGGCGCTCAGTGGCGGCCTCGGTGGAGGATGGTGGGCGCGTGGTACAGCAGAGCCGGTGGTCATCTCTGCACGTGGACTGACTGGTCATCAACATCTTGCCCTTCCCTCACTTCCCCCATGGGCTCCTCCAGGGGGGTGACGCACACTCCCTCCCAGTCATGCTTAAGCTGACATTTGCCACCTGGACACTACCGTGTCCCTCTAAGTGACCACAGCAGGCCTGACTCAGTTCCTCCATGTGGGGCTTATAGCCATCGCCACCCCTGCAGCAGCCACTCCTGCCTGCATCCTCGCTGCACCGTCCACAAGGGGATTGTAGTCTCCATCGCTGCCCCCTCCGCCCTCACTCCTGGGGGAGGCAGGTCACCGTCCTGGCCACAGCCTTCTCATCTGGTGGCGTCTACATGGCTTCTACAATATACAGCAGGAGCCTAATAAATCCAGCCCACGATTGCACCTCTAAACAGGCTCCCCATGCCCGCTACACTCTGGGCTCCATGTCCAACCCGGGCCCGATGGGAGCTACGGGGCTGGGCCTGGCCCACGTCCTGCTGACTGCGCATTCCAGACACTGGCAGAGGCACGAGGCCTCGTCCTTGCCGTCTGCCCACGGCCCTCAAAGACCACACGCTGGGCAGACGCCTGCCAGCCGCTGCTGACCTCAACCACCCGCACACGGACCTTAAAAACAATTCGGTTCTTCCTGTGGGTTAAGGCCCTGTGGCCTGTTTTCAGGCCTCCAGGTTTTCACAGACCCCTGGGCTGTCCTGGGGCAGGACCCCTTGGCCTCCACTCCCCTCCAGCACAGCCCAGCTCCATGCTGCCCCTGGTGGTGATTTCTGTAACCGCAGGCCCCCAAGTTTGTCGTCCCTCCCCCAGAGTCCTTGGGGAAGCCTTGGGGTGCACAAAATGACCTTGGGGACATTTCGCCAGTGCCGGGTGTGTGGTGCCATCCGCTCTGGGCACCTCCACCAACGCGGGGAACACCTTGAACGTGAGCTCAAGGCCTCCTCCTGGCCTGACCTCCTAAGTCAGCACCATCCAAACCAAACAGCCTCTGCACACTGAAAGCCACCTCTGCCTCCCTCCCCCTCCGCACAGCCACGCCCTCACCCCTGAGCCGGAGGGTCTGACACAGGAGGAACCTGGGGCCCAGGTGAGCAAGGACCTGGCCTGGGGGCGCTGGCTCCAGGACACCCAAGAGGAGGGGGCAGCACACAGCCCACCTGGACGGGGTGACCGGGCCAGGGCCATCGTGGGCTGCTCCCCGCCTCACAGGCACATCTCAGTCACCTGCCTGGGAGAAGCCAAGGACCAGGCCGGCTGCTGGGGAGCTGGGCAATGTGCACCTGGCGGTTCGGTTTGGGAGCCACTGCCAGCCACTGGGGCATGGGGACCCACTCAGGGAACAGGTCCCTCTGCAGAGGACACCCTGGGTCCCCCCCCCCCCAGGCTGGATGTGAGTTGGGGCACAGCCAGATGCTGTGAGGCTTGGGGCTGTGGGCTCTGGAAGGTTCCAAAGGTTGCTTGGAGTGTGGCTACGTGGCTGTGGCCAGGGAGCAGGCCGCCTGCCCATACCCTTGAGCCCCAGGGTCCTGGACGAGGCCCTCTCAGAGCCCTGGAGACTCACAGGCTGGGGTGGGAGGATGTCAGAGAAAACTGGCCACCTGCCGTGGCCCCTTCCCAGAGCCAGCAGCCCCCCCCCCCAAAGGTGAAGTTTCCCTACATTCCCCACAGCCCTGCCAGGACCCTTGCTCACAGGGACCCCAGCCGGCGCTCTCTCTCTGGTCTCAGTTTCCTCACCCAACCTTGGAGCGTCATGAGGAGGAGGCTCTGTGAACCCCCAGCTTCCAGCCACAGCCCCCACTGTGTAAGATGAGCTGCATCCCCCTACCCCCAAGACAAGCCAGCATCTGCCTCTGGGTGGGGCCAGGACGCAGACATGGCACCTGCCTGGCCCTTACCGGGCCACCTGCCCCAGCTGTGCAGGACGTGGGGGTTGTATTGATGTTTGAGGTAGGTCAACACAGCGTCAACAAGGCTGGGCAGGCAGGTGGCCGCTTGGAGATGCACCTCCCACCACCTGCTCTGCTGCCTCCGCCCTCCCCCATCCCCACCCGGTCTCTTACCTGGGGCGCCCTTCCTGGGACCCCGGGGCACTGCTGCCGGGGGCCCGCCGTCCAGCATGGGGGACGCTCTAGACATGGAGCCGAGGTGGAGCAGGAGACCGTTCCTAGGCTCTCCCAGAAGCCTTCCTGACCGGTTTGGTCTGGAGGGATAGGGGAGGGCGGGGCCGGCTGGGTGCCCTAGAGCCTGGGCCTCTGTCCCCTAGAAGCTCCAGGCCCTTCTAGCAGCCGCTGCCTGCGGGCTGGGGTTGCTGGCCCTGGGGAAGGGGCAGGAGGCCGCAGGGGCTCATGTGACGGGGGCGGGCTTGGGGACAGGCTGGGGGAGGTCTGCCTGCATCCTGCCAGGGCGAGGCAGCCAGCTGTGTCGCTGTGATAGTGTGGCGGGCCGGGGGCCTGCAGCTGCACCCTTGCTCTCCAGCAGGAACCATCTGGGGCCCTGCCCTGCCTGCCCTCCCTCGGGCCCTTCCGGTTTGTCTTTCCAACAACTTCCTCCTGCGCCTCCTGGCAGCCCCGGCAAAGCAGCCGGCTTGGCCCATGGTGGGGGTGGTTCCTCGACCTGGGCCAGGTCAGCAGCAGCAGGGACCATGTCCATCCTGGCCCTGGGCCTCCATCTCCCCACCCGATTGTCTTCCCCCAGTGAGGCCTGTCCTCTGGCCCAGGTGGTCGGGGCCTCCACCCCTCCACCTGCTGCAATCAGAGGGCTCAGAGCCCTTTCCATCCATCCCCCATCCCGTGGGACTGAGTATGCCCTTGAGGCAGATTGGGAGGGGGGAGCTGGGCATGGTAGCACACGCTTGAAATCCCAGTACTTGGGAGGCTGAGAAAGGAGGATCTCAGGTTCACGGCCAGCCTCAGCTACTTAGTGAGGCCCTCTGCAGCTTCGTGAGACCCTGTTTCAAAGTAAAAAATAAAAACTAGGGCTGGGGGTGTAGTTCAGAGGTAGAATGCTCCTGGGTTCAATCTCCAGTACCGAAAATAAAAAATGGCCAGGTCTGGGGGGGGGGGCGGTGAGTCACGGCCCACACCCATGGGTGGCTTGAGGTGGACGAGCCATGGGTGTGTAGTGGCCTGGAATTTTCTGGAGAGGCCACCCCCCAGTGTGAGTGATTCCTGAGGCCGCCCCAGGGCCCCAACATTTTGGACACCAGCGAGGGTGTGATCTGGGGCCCTCCCCAGTGGGTGTCCTGCAGGGGGAGTGGCGCATCATGGGGCTGGGGAAAAGCCACTTAGCACAGGCGATGACCCCAGTCAGAGGTCTTGAGGGCTGCAGGTGGCTGCAGGGAAGGGGCGGTGTGCCTGGGCCTGGCGGGAGGCCTTCCTGGGGGTGCACCACAGTGGGCGGCTTGGTGGTCTTAGGCGGAGGCGGGGGCTACAGGCCAGAGCGTCTCTGCCAGTGTGATTTGATCTGATTTGATTGCTAGGTCGCTCACACCACACACAACTAGTTACTCATCTCCCCGTGTGCCTGGGTCTCCAGGAGGTCACCTGCACATAGTGTTGGGGTGTCCTGCAGGTGGCCGTGAAGGAGCCACATGTTCAGGCGTGTGCCACAGCTATGTCAAGACGTGCTTGTTCCGAAGACTTCCTGGCCGCAGGGCCGGCCCTGGTCCCCCAATTGCTGGCCATGTGGCTCTGCCTCGGGGGTGGAGAGAGGATGTCCTCCGCACCCGTACCCCTGTGTCCCATGTGGGATTCAGGGTTGTCCAGAGGGTTGTGGCTGTCTTGATTTCCTCATCCTCAGGGCAACACTCCAGATGGCCCCAGGTCCTGGACACTCTGTGAGGCAGTGGGGTGTGGGGCCAGTGCCCACGGGCAGCCAGGCTGTGGCCATATCCCGTTACCGTCCCTGTTGTCACTTCATCCCTGAGAGTGGAGGGGGTCCTGGATCTCAGGAGTAAGGAATTTGAGGGACAGCCCCAACCTGGGAGAATAGGAGAATGGGACCCTGGGAGGGGCTGGAAGGAGGGCTCCCCGCCCCACCCAAGCAGATGTCCCTGCTGGCACCTGCAGTGGGACACTTCCACTTCTGCGAGGAGACCCTGAGCCGGCCTCGTGCCTCGTCCTGCCTGCTCTTCTCAGTAGTGGCTGACAGAGGTGGGGGTGGAAAGAAGAAGGCTGCCGGCAGAGGCCCCAGCACCTGGCCTGCCAGTCCGCTCCCCACTCCCGGCCGGGCAGTTGGCGCTTGCGGGAAGCAGACGTTGGCTGTGGCTTTCTGAGCTGTGTGGCCAGGAGATAAGGAGCCAGGGAGGAAGTGTCTGCAGGGCACGGGAGGGACGCTGCGCTTCCACTACCCCGCTGTCTGTGCTCCTCCCCGCCTGCCTCCTGTCTCCTCGCCCCTCCTCCCTCCCTCCCTACACCTGTCGGGGGCTTGCTGGGGTTACGTGGGTGCCCAAGACAGCTCCGTTCCTGCCCCTGGGGAACACAGGAGACAGACAATCAGCAATAAGTCCCTTGCTGTGGCCCTGGGGCCGGGAGCTGCTCCTGGGGAGGCAGGGTTCCAAGGTGGCTCCAGGAGGACTCCCCTCCTGGCTTTGGCAATCTGCAGGATGGGCGGGGCGTGGGGGGCCGTGGGGAGGTGACATGGGCTGGGCTAGGGACTCTCAAGGAGGTAGTCTTACTTTTGCCTCCTCCCTAGCATACAGAACCCCCCACCCCCGCCAAGACTGCGGGTGAATGGATGGACAGATGGATGGATAGATGAATGGACAGATGGATGAATAAAACATGGTTCTATGCAGGTCTCACACCAGCCTGTTTTGCAAAGGGAGCCCAGGCCCATGAGTTGGCATCCTCCTTACGTGGCTCTAACAGAGGAACGTAAGCCTGGCGTAGCCCGGGAGGAGGCCAGCGACATGTGCAGAACCCTGTGGGTCAAGCCTCCAGCCTCTGCCTCCTGGTCCCAGATGAGCTGTGTCCAGTCAGGGTGGACGGCAGGGAAATTGTGCCGGGTGCTGCGCGGCCCAGGTGAGGTTGGGCCAGCACCAATGCCCACACACCTAGCCCAGGGCCCGGCCGAGCCCACTCAGCCTTGGAGCAGGGAGACTGTGGTCCGTGAACATGTGCTTTCCAGCTGGAGAGAGCAGATCCACGCTCCAGGGCTCCTGCTGCAGCAACCCCAGGAAGTCCAGGCTGAAATTGGGGTCCTTGCCTTTGGCAACTGACCAGGCTCTACTCAATGACGCTCTTGAGAACACAAGTAGATTCTACAAAGCTACAAAGAAAGCTTGTTTATGAGAATGCAGACATCAAGATGTTGAGGAATTCTGACGTGGGGGGACCCGCTTCTTTTTCAACCATGTGTTCACGTGCTGGAGAGCGAGCTGTGAGCAGGTTGAACCCTGCAGCACCCCGATGGTTGGCTCCTCGTGACAGAGGCTGCGGGCAGTGCTGGTGTCAGAGCCACGGGCACAGCTGACCCCCTGGGCTGGTGCCAGCGTTCATGGTTAAACTTTGGGCAGAGGTGACTGAACCCCAGGTGTGATTTTTTCTCATCCTGTCCGGGGTGCCCTGTATTCCAATAAGAAGCTGCTGCTCCTCCACACCTTTCCACACCCTGTCATCCTTGCCCTGGCCCCCAGAAGACTCTGGTGGCCCCATGAGGGTCCCTAGTCAGACCCCAAATCACACCCTGATGTAGTCCATCCACTGGGTGCTCAGGGGCACCATGAGCAGAACCGGGCGCTAGGACGGAAGCTGGGGAGGGGCCTCTGAGCAGGAGACTGGCACGTAGGCTGTGACAGTGGTGACCCTCCTGCTCTAAGCACTGAGTGTGCTAGGGCTGCCCGAGATCAAGACAGAGCTACCACTATCACATCACGCGGAGGCTCAGAGAGGTTCAGCAACTTGCCCTTGGTGCCCAGCTGTGTGGGGCTAGGATTTGGGGCCCAGGGTGGAGAATCATGTCCTGACTGTGACCCTGGCTTCCCGGCACCAAGCCCTCCCCCACCCTTGGTCTCTGTCCCTTGCCGGCTGGCCCCCCGGCACCAACACTGGCCCATAGGCCCCTTCTGCAGAACAGGAAACCGAGGCTCCCAGAGGGAGAGTCCGACCTCAGCATGCCTCAGCACCCCGGGGAGCCGCCCCGGAGGCCGGCATCCTCAGGCTCTGGGGAGCTGCCCCGCTGCAGGGGGAGCCCCTCCCCAGGCCACTTTCCCTTTACAAAGGCCGGGGCGGGGGCCTCCCAGCACCTGCTTTCTCTCTGACTCAGGGCCCAGGGCGCCGCCCCGTCCTCTTACCTCACTTCCTGAGTCCAGGAGGCAGGAGCTTAGTTCACCTGGGCACCGTGTGCCTGGACTGGGCAGCGGGTAGAGCCCCTCGACATTCTCTATGGGGGCACAGCCTCCGCCTCCACGTGTCTGACATCACCACAAAAGAGACCGACCACAAACAAGTAATGAAGGGCTGTAATGAAGGACTATGAGACACCTGCGGAGCAAGGAGGGCTGAGGGCAGGGGGCTGACAGACGACAGGACAGGGAGGCAGGGATGGCATCCTAGGAGGCCACAGTACCCGGCATGGGGCCCTCCTGACTCTGTGGGAAGCGGCTGGGGGTGGGGCTGTGGCAGGTGCAAAGGCTCTGGGGCAGGAGGCCCGCAGGGCACACAGTGGCCCAGCCAATGCTGGGTCCTGGCTCACTAGGGCCTCAGAGCTGCTGCTGACTGAGCCACCAAATCCCAGGCAGCCCCCAAACATGAGACCCTCCCTCAACCAGGCGCTGCGCCTCCCAGGTGGTGAGGACAGACTCCCAGGCTGGCTTGAGGCGGAAATGCGGCGCACTGGGACATATTTGGATGTAAATATTTTCAGCCGCGAGAGCAGCTGGGAGACGAGGCCTCCGCGGAGCAGCTCTGCGGAAGCGGGAATCTGGGCCAGATGGCTCCTTCTGTGAGCAGCACTGCCTTCCCGGTGGGGCCGGGAGGACCGGCATGTGTGCCAGGCTGGGCCTCTGCCTGCCGCCGGGTGCAGGCTCCCTGACCAGGTGCCTGGGTCCTGGCCTGCCCCTTGCTGGCTGCCCCTCGCCTCACCCATCTGTCAGGGCGGCGAGACCCCGCCTGTCACCCTGGCCTTGAGAGTGGGAAGGGGACAGGCGCCAGGGGCTTAATTCCAGCCCAGGATGGTGTGGCAGAGGCAGGGGCCTTGCTGCGTTTCCTCGCTGTGGCTCCAACCCTGGCTGGGGCAGGGCAGGAATGGGGGAAGGACCAGGTGCCCATGTGTGGCCCCACCTGGCAAGCCCATCACAAGACCGCCTCTCCTGGACCTCGGAATTCTTGCCTCTGGTCCCCCCACTGAAGGAACCTCCTCAACAGACCTCGAGAGGTGCCTAGCACCCCAGGAGAGGCAGACGGTGGGCTGCTCCGCTGGGACAGGGCAGGACTCAGCTGGACCTGTGGAGTACCCTCATAGCATTCCCGGGCGGGCATTGGCTCAGCAGCAGGGCCCTTGCCTGGCATGCTTGAGGCCCTGGTTCCATCCCCAACATCGCGGCTCTGAGCAAGATACTTCCCATTCAGGATGAAATCCCCACCCCTATAATGCCCACCGCCATCCCTTCCCTCACAGCCCAGCTCTGCCTCTCCTCCTAGAACCAGGGCCCAGCGCAGCCGCTCCGCCAGGGTTCCTCTCTAAGTGGGTGAAGGAGAGGTTTTTGGCAACTTGTCTACGGTTCTGGATGAGGGGCATGGAGTTGGTGACATCTTCGGGGACTCTGGCCCTTTGCACCCACGTGCTCAGCCATGCCCTGAGCGTGATCTTGATGGCCAGCTTGTTGCCTTGTGATTCCAAGATGGCTGCAGTAGCTCCAACGCTCCAACTTCTTTTTTTTTTTTTTTTGGCGCTGAGAATTGAACCCAGAGGCATTCTACCCATGAGCTACATCCCCAGACCGATTTTATTTCTTATTTGAAAACAGGGTTTCACTAGGTTGCTAAGAGCCTCACTACATTGCTGAGGCTGTCCTTGAACCTGCGATCCTCCTATCTCAGCCTCCCAAGTACTAGGATTACAAGCGTGTACCACCACGCCTGGCTCAACGCTCCAACTTCTGACCATTGCATTCTAGGAAGGAAGAAAAAGAGCCAGGGAGGAAAATCTTTTCCAGAAACTTCTGGACTGATCTTCCCTTCCAGTTATTGGCTAAACTGTCACATGGCTGTGCCTAGCTGCCAGGGAGGCTGGGAAGGTCCCAAGTGGTCCCTGCTTCTGGGAGTCGAATAGAGGTGCAATGTGCCTCTGGGGGAGGGAGAGGGCTCAGAGGAGGCAGAGGTGGCTGGACTGGGAGGGCAAGGTGGAGCCTCCAGAGGCTGGGGCAGGGACCCCTGCTGGCACCCCCAGGGTGGGAGGCCTGGGGCAAGCCGAGGGGCAGACACAGGCCTGTGTGGGCTTCAGTGGCCCACGGGGCCTGGGACTGCGGGCCCCTCGTGGTGCACGCTAGATGTGGCGGCAGGTTCAGCCATCCTAGGCTGCTCTGCTGGGACCTGAGTCCATACAGCATGCGCCGGGGCAGGAGTGAGCTCAGGCCAGCAACGTCAACTACTGAATCTCCTCCACAGAGGGCTGGAAGGCAGCAAGCATCCTGTGGGCCCCGGGGGTTCCCCTCAAACATCTTCTCCCAGAGGTGCCCATCCTGGCCACCCTGCAACTGCAGCCTCACATTGGTAGGAGTGAGACAGGGCTGGCCAGGCCCTTCAGGAGCCCTGGTGTCTCCTCCTAACACCACCAGGACCCTGGGCAGGACCTTCCTGGGCAGCTGGGGGTTTACATGGTGTAACATGCACAGATGCCTACAGCCTGGCACACAGGAAGAGCCCAAGAGCTGAGCTTCTGTTAATAGCCTGGAACACCTCTTCTTACTTTTAGCACAAATCAACCCCACGGGGCTCCGACCACATGGGCAGATACTAGGTGCTCAGTACACACTCATAGAAAGAAGGACCAAGCTGAAGCCACCCGCGTGCAGCTCAGGGCCAGGCGTGACCTGATCGCATGGGCAGCCATGCATGAGGCTCCTTCCAGACAGACCCCAGCTCTCCAGGCAGAAGCTCATTTCCCCGACATGGCCCCGACTGAAAACCCACCCCA
Organism: Glis glis; assembly: GCA_004027185.1. NCBI lineage: Eukaryota > Metazoa > Chordata > Mammalia > Rodentia > Gliridae > Glis > Glis glis. Next base: position 55,501 of record PVJS01003862.1, on the reverse strand, counting down.
CAGCCGGCGCTGTGAGGGCCCGGGAGGCGGCAGCGACTGCGGATCTCACTGCCCAGACCTGGAAAGGCACAGAGCGAGGGGCCTCATGGGTGCCTCCGGCTGGGGAGGGAAGCACGACCTTGCGCTGCAGAGACAAATGACTTTGCACCAACCAGCTGTGTCTGTGATTTGGGGCAGGCTTCCTGACCTCCCGGGCCTCAGTTTCCCTGCTGTTGGATGGGGAGACTGGGTATTGTGAGCGGAAGCAAGCCACTGTGCGGAGCTCTGAGTGCAAAAGCACCCTGGGTCGGGCAGCCGGGGACCGGGCAGCCGGGGACTAGGCTGGGGCTGCTGGCTGGCCGAGTGACCTTGGCTATGGGAGCTGGGGAGCACCCTCTCTGGTTCCCACCCTGCACAATGGCCGGCCATTGTCTGCAGGATCTGAAGTCCTGGTGCCTCCACATCCGCCCGTTATCTGGTTTCCTGGGAACTTCCCCCAGGCTGGCCCCAAAGGTGGCCAGAGAGATACTGGGCGTGGGGTGGGAGCTTTCCTGCCTGTGACATGATTAAGTGACAGGAGCAGTTGCTGGTGGGAGAATCCGCCGAGGCACCCGCCATCTGGCCCGGCTCTGCCTTTCTCTGCGTTTATCTCCCCGGGCCCAGCCCAGCGGCCGGCCCCTATCACTGCCAGGATGAACTGGGGCCACGGCTTTGGGGCACCTCTGCAAGAAGCTCCTGCCCCAATCCACAGCCAGCTCCAAGGTGCTATGCGAGGGTCTTCCCCAGTGCCCAGGGGATGTCCCCCGGCTGGGTGGAGCCTCCGTGCCCCCGCCAGGCCCCGCCGCCTGCTCCTCCTCCTTGCGCCGACCCCCTCCCCCCGTGGGGCTGTTTTGCTCTCACACCTGCGCTCTGAATCGGTTCACATCAGCCCACAAGTCTAACCGAATCCAAAAATACTAAGCCGGGGCCCATCTGTCGGCCAACTGATGAGCACAGATGTACTGTGGATTTTGGAGGCGACTGGCAGCCAGTCAAGGCTGTTAGAAGCGGCACCTGCTGCCTGAGCCCCTGCTCCCCATGCCTGGGCCCCTCCTGGACCCAAGAGCTTCTGGGAGGGGCTGAAGGAGCATGGCTGGGGCAGACCCACAGAGAGCCTCACCCACCAGCTGGGACGCAGGGACCCCGAGTTCAGTGGGGCCACTCTGGCCTGATCCCCTACTTGAGCAGGGCTTAGGGCTGCATCTCTGAATGGAGACAGACAGCAGTCTGGCATGCTGGGCCTGGCTTCCCCAGGGCCTTTGTACCTGCCTTCCCTCTGCCTGAAACACTCTCCCCAGGGGCACGTGGCCAGCTCCTCCACCTCCTTCAGATCTTTGCTCAGACACGTGGCTGGGACTGACTCAATAGGATTGCCTGTGTCTTGCATAAGGAACATCTTTATTGGTTTTGTCTCAAGAGGTGAAGCGGAAGGAAAGGAAGTAGGGCCGCTCCCCGAGGAGACAATGGCAGGAGTCGGTGGGAGGACTGGAGGATGGGACTGAGGCTGGGGAGCTGGGGGCCGGTCTTGCCCAAATCCGTGGCTTGCAGCCTGAATGCAGTCCACGGTGAGATCGCCACGTTTCTGCCGAGGCTGGGGGCCCTGTGTGTTCCATAGACAGCACGTGTGTGGGCCACAGTGCATCTCTGCAGAGCTGCGTGCTCACGCGGCACACCGCGCAGAACAGCCCGGAACCCTCACACTTGGAGAAAGTCGCTGCTTCTGTTCGTTTGGTATTTCTCTAACCTCTCAATTGTGAGGCGCACATGTGAGGACCCCGAGTTCCCCGCCAGCCTCCCGCCTGCCGACTTGGTGACGATGGTTTCTCTGCCTTTCATCCCAGGTTGGCCACCTCCCCGTGCCACCCTCGCTGTCTGCGTTACTTTTTCTCTGTGACCAGGACTGGGCATCACTCTGCTTCCTTCTTACATGAGTTCTGATCTGTGCCGGCCGCCGCTATCTCGTGTTTATCCACATAATATTCTCTTCTAAGAAACCACCTTGTCGATTTATCCATCCCTGTGTGTCTGCCTGGGTTTTTCACTAGTATGAACTATGACATAATAAGAAATGTGACCAGAGCATCTTCTGTTTTAACTGGTGCTATGTGTCCCGGGGCTACTGGAGGGGGCTGGTCGCTGGAAAGAGCAGACCGTGACCAGAGGCTGGGAGTTATGTGATAAGCCTCCGTGCAACCCCTACAAGAAGGGGCTGAGAGCCGGGTGAGGTAGCGCATGACCATAATCCCAGTACTTGGGAAGCTGAGACAGGAGGATCACAGGTTCAAGGACAGCCTCAGCAAACTAGCGAGGCTCTTAGCAACTTAGTGAGACGCTGTTTCAAAATAAAAAATAAAAAGGGGCTGGGGTGTAGCTCGGAGTTAGAATGCCCCTGGGTTCAATCTCTAGTACCAGAAAAAAAGAAGGGGCTCGGAGCTTTGGGGTGGGTGACCCCCATGTACCAGTAGGGGAGCGTCTGCCTCACAGGGACAGAGATGCCTGTGCCAGGTTCTCCTGAACCTCCCTGTGCACCTGGCTGTCCACTACAGCTGTTTGGTGTCTTCACAAGGCACTGGTGAAGTCAGGTGCTTCCCTGAGTTCTGCGTGTAAACCAGGGCTGGGGACCCCAGCTCCCAGGGGGTCGGTCACAGGCTAGAAGCTGGACGTGTCCTGGATCTGAGGTGGGGCTTCTTGTGGGTCTGAGCCCTGGGTCTGCAAGGTCTGCACGACCCCCAGGCAGACAGCATCAGAATCAAGTGAAATTGTAGGACACCCGGCTGTGGTGCGCGAGTCGGAGGCTTGCAGGGTGTGAAGCCTGATCCTCTGGCAGCAGAGCGGAGGGTGGGAGTGGAGAAGCCGTCGTCTCCTCTTGCCACGCGGCCTGAGAGCCCAGCGCACACAGACGTCTCCTGCAGAGCGGGGCTGGGGCAGGCTGGGGCTGGGGCTTGTGCTTCCCCATGCTCCTATTTTCCATTTTATCTACTCCATTAAGAAAATGTCATTTGTGCCGGGCATGGTGGCATACACCTGTAGTCCCAGTACTTGCTAGGCTGAAACAGGAGGATTGTAGGTTCGAGGCCAGCCTCAGCAACTTAGCGAGAACTTGTTTCAAAATAAAAAAAATAAAAAGGGCTGGGGGTGTAGCTCACAGGTAGAATGCCCCCAGGTTCCATCCCCCGTACGGAAGGAAGGAAGGAAGAAAGGAAGGAAGGAAGGAAGGAAGGAAGGAAGGAAGGAAGGAAATGCTGTTCATAACACATGCTGGGTGAAGGAAGTCTGATATGAAAGGCCATGTACTATGATCCTGTCAATGTGCAGTGTTCACAGAGACAGAGAGTGGATTTGAGGATGTCGGGGCTGGTGGGAGGGCGGGCACCTGCATGGGGCAGGGCTGCCCTCTGGAGTGATGGGAAGGTTCTAGAATCAAGGCCATGGCTGCACATCGTAAGTGCATTAAACATCACTAATGGTAAATCCTCCATGTGTGTGTGTGTGTGTGTGTGTGTGTGTGTGTGTGTGTGTGTTACTGGAGATTGAACCCAGGGGCATTCTACCTCCAAGATACACCTCAGCCCTTTTTATTTTTTGTTTTGAAACAGGGTCTTGCTAGGTCGCTAAGAGTTTCACTACATTGCTAAAGGTGTCCTTGAATCTGAGATCCTCCTGAATCAGACTCCCAAGTACTGGGATTACAGGTGTGCTACTATTGGTAAATCTTATGTTAACTGTATTTTACCACAATATAAAAAACAACGCAGCCAGCCATGTTGATGCATGCTTGTAATCCCAGTACTTGGGAGGCTGAAACAGGAGGATTGCAGGTTTGAGGCCAGCCTTAGCAACTTAGTGAGGCCCTCTGCAACTTAGTGAGATCCTGTTTCAAAATAAAAATATTAAAAAAATAGGGCTGGGGTTATCTCAGAGGTAGAAAGCTACTGGGTTCATTCCCCAGTACCAAAAAAAAAAAACCCCACAAACAAACAAGAACACACAAGAATAGCCAGGCACAGTGGCACCTGCCTGTAAGTTCAGTACTTGAGAGGCTGAGACAGAAGGATTACAGGTTCAAGACCAGTATCAACAACTTAGCAAGACCTTGTTTCAAAATAAAAAATAAAACAGGGCTGGGGTGTAGCTCAGAGGTAGAATGCCTCTGGGTTCTATCCCCAGTAAAAAAAAAAAAAAAAAAAAAAAAAAAAAAGACCCATGAGAGGGATTTATGTCTGCTGACAGGTCTCCCAATGAACATGGCCCAGAGCGTGCAACAGGACTTGGTGGGGCATGGTAGGACAGCTCCAGCCAGGACACCTGAGTTTGTCCCCAGCCTGTCCTGAGGAACTGAAATGCTCCTGAAGGGCTGGGTGCCCTCCTGGGCCCCCACCTGGCCTCCCCAGCCCTTCCCCCAGGGCGGCAGATCTAGCAGCTGTGGGGTCACACAGCCCCACAGACAGGGGGCTGGACAACACGGGTTGATCCTCCCCAGTCTGGAAGCCAGAGGTCCCACACCAAGGTGTCGGAAGGGCTGGCTCCTCAGGGGCTCTGAGGGGAATCTGGCCCAGGCCTCTCTCCAGCTTCTGGTGGTTGTGGCAATCTCTGGTGTTCCTGGGCTTGCAGACTCAGCACCAGGGTCTCGGCCTCTACCTTCACGCGGCCTTCTCCCTGTTTGCATCTGTGTCCAAATGTCCCCATTTTATAAGGGAACCAGCCATAGTGGGGTTAGATCATAGTGGGGCCCACCCTCATGATCTCCTTTCAACAGGACCACACCTGTAAAGACCTGACCGGTGGCTGGGCTTCCACACGTGAATTTGCAGGGGGCTGTTTAGCCCATTTACAGTTATGTCTTGAATTTCCCCTGCCCCAACCTGGGTGTTTTCTCCCTGGCCTCCCAGAGCCTGTGCCCTGGGGGGGTTTTGCCCAGCCAATCTGGGCTCGGGCTCTTGGCAGGGTGGCGGCTGTGCAGGGATCAGCAGCGCTCCAGGCCCATGGCCCTGGCTCCCTGCCGGGGAGCCGTTCTTATTAGTCTCACTCCAGTGGCTTGGGCTGACGCTCTGAAGCAGCCCACACTCCTCAGCCTATAATAGGGGTCGGAGCCTGAGTCAAAGCCGCATTTATCAAGTGCACCCCGCTGATCGCCCTGTTGGTTACCAGCCTGGGCTGCCACTCACACAGTTCCTATAAGGTGGCCTTCCAGGGCACAGCAACCACCCCAGGCCCTCATGCTAGAGGGATCCTGAGCGGGTGGGATAAGTTTTCTCCACCTTATCAGACACCGCAGGTGACTGAGAGCTTCGCTGATCTGGAGCAGCAGGAGGCCCTTGCTGCTCTGCGTCCTTCATAGATTCAGGTAGGGCTACTGTCTGGGATGCACCAGGACTCAGATGGGGTCACCAGGTTGTCCCCACCCTGCAGAGGTGCCCATGGAGGGCCCACGGTGGTCTGTGAGGGGACCAAGGCTGTTAGACCACTGTGGAACTAACCTCCATCTTTGCATGCCCCTTCTGCCCGCCACCTGCTCACCTGCAGCCTGGGGCCTGTGGAGTTCTCCCTGCCCTGGACCACTCACTCAGGCCCCATTTGTGTCCCTGGCACGTGGCACAGCCGTATTACACGTCCCAAAGCCCTACAGGCAGCTAGCTCTCTTCTTAGCAGTGGGGACAGTAGGGCACATTTGCTCTTCCCTGTGTGGGCAGAAGGGTCTCCTTAACTGCCCCGGACAACCGGAGCCTCCCTGGATTCATTGATGTGGTATGTCCTTGACCCAGGCAGGGTAGGGGAGGCTGCCAGGCCTTGGGGTTCAAGTGCAGTGTGGCTGGAGGGGGGTGTAGTCAGGTGTGACGGCATGTAAGCATGAGGCCAAGGCTACCCCCAGAGTAGGGCCACCCACAGGCCACAGCGGCCAGCAGGGCTGGGCCTTGCTGCCAGCTGCCATGAAAGCCAGTGGCAAGAGCCACTGGCAGCCTGGACAGGAGGTGCAGCAGGGGGTGGGGGTTTGCCTCTGCAGCCACAGGACCTGCTGGCCATGGGCATGGGGTTCAGATGACCCAAGCCGTGGGCTGGGTACAGCTGGAAGGACCCTGGGGAGGGGTCTGCAGGGCAGGTCCGGGCAGCTCTGCTCCGGCCCCACAGTGTTGGGGTTGTGGGGAGGTAGAGGAAGACCAGAGTTTGAGCCCAACATTTTGGGGTGACCAGCAAAGGGTGAGGATGCCCCAGGAGTGGGGGAGGCTGAGGCCAGTTGGGCAGAGCTCCCTGAGAGCAGGAGGGGCAGGAAGGCTAAGCCAGAGCCCGGGGCTCAGAGGAAGGGAGTAGCTAGCCACTGGGCACCCAGGCGGAGGCTGAGTCTGTCTCGGCCACACATCCTCCAGCCCTGGTCTCCTGCCTGACCAGGTGCCCATGCCCACCCCACAGCTCTCAGGCCTGCCCAGGAACCAACAGTGAGGCTTTGGCTCTAAAAATAGGCGCTGCCTGGGAGAGGAGGCAGATGGGCAGCTGTCCCCGCTCCCAGCATCTGGCGCACAGCTGGTCGGCCTGGCAGCTCACTGGGCTGGCACATGGGCAGAGCAAGAGGGGCACCCTGGCAGGGTGGGCTGGGATGTGGCTGTGGCCAGACATGGGGTGGATGCGCCATGTCCCAGGCAGTGCCAGGCTCACCCCACCCCCTGGTCTAGGACCCGCTGGTTCAGTCTGGCTTTCCCTGGTTGCATGGCTGCGGAGTGTCGGAACCTTCTGCACTTCCTCCTCCTCATGGCAGTGCCCGCCCAGGCTGTGTAAGGACGGAGGGGGTGGAAATGCCAAGGGCCCAGTGTCCGTCTCTGCTCCCAGTTGCCCACACCTCCATTTTCCCAGCTCTGCTCAAAGGCCCTTCACCTGACCACCTCTCATCCCCTCCTCACCGGGCCCCCAGCCCGGCTTGGAGCCCACAGGCCTGCGCTTGGCTTCCAAGGGCGTTAGGAAGTGCGGCTCCAGCAGGAACAGGGCTGTGCACCCCACCCTGCCTCGGGACTCCAGGATCCCCCCAGCTCCCCTCGTGGGGCATGTGTGTTGCCTCTATGGCATCAGGTTCCACCACGGGCGTCCTTGTCCTGTGGACCGTGGGGCTGATGCCTGTCATATCCCAGCAGAGGCTGGGGGATGGGCGAGACTCTTCTCTCCTCCAGCTCCCCTCCTCCTTCCACGGGGGCTGCATCTATGACCCGGATGAGAAGAGCAGCCCCACCACACCTGTGAGCAGGAAGTGAATGTGTGGGCTGAAAGCCTCCACAGCTGGGGATGTTCATTCCTGCCACAGAGCTGACTGCTACACTGCTACACTGCTACACTGCTACACTGACTTCTACACTGCTACACTGCTACACTGATACACTACCAGCTTCCTCTGGGTCAGACACAGCGTTTCCAACACTTGTAGCTCCTTACAATCCACCTGTCCCTAATTCATGCCGACCTGGCTTTTGCCGTGACTTTGGCAATCCTGGGACTTCCTATAAATAGCAGCCTGTACGTTTCCTCATAGCTTCTCTGGCTCCTGTGATTCTGAGATGCATCTGTGTGTGCCTGGCCCATCTGTGTCCCCTACCTGTGTGACCTTGCCTGACCTTCACCTCCACTGTCTGGCCTTGCTTCCTCCAGGTCTTTTCCAGCTCCAGCATTCCACGCGTCTTTCATCCTGAGTCTCCCAGGTCTAACCTCACCTGCTGGGCCTGGGCCTTGATACCCAGCGCCCACCTGCGTGGGGCTCACCTGTGCAGGACCCCGAATGAGGGTGGTTTCTCTGTCCCCTCTGGATGCCCCCAAGACCTTCTGCCGTGGCCACACTGGGGAGTCCCCAATACATCCTCCTGAGCAGGACCCCAGTGCCTGGACCCACCTGGCATAGCAACGCCCTTTCTGACCGACTGACCCTTCTTTTACTATCCCGTGTCCACCAATCCACCAGATACACTTCCCCAAATGTCCCTGCACAGCCCCAGTCTTCTCTCTGCAGCTCTGTCTGTCCTTCTGAGCATCGGGGCCTCCTGACATCCCGCTGTACCTCCCGCAGGGTCCAGAGGTGGCTCGGGGGCTCGATATGCCTGTCCAAGGATGACCTGATCCGAGCTGCCTCCTGGAGCTGACGGGCAATGGGAGGTTTTTTGTTTTTTTTTTTTTTGCGGTACCGGGGATTGAACCCAGGGGCGCTCTACCTCCGCGCTACCCCCGGCCCTATTTTTTATACTATATTTTGAAACCGGGTCTCACGAAGTTGTGAAGAGCCTCACTAAGTAGAGAGAGACAGAGAGAGAGCCAGAGAGAGAGAGAGAGGGACAGAGAGCTGAGGCTGGCCGCGAACCCGGATCCTCCGGTCTCCGCCTCCCAAAGTACTGGGATTACAAGCGTGCGCCACCACGCTCGGTGCAATGGGAGGTTTAACTGGGTGCCTTGGCGCTTCCAGGGATGGGGACCCTGGGTGAGGACCAGGCATCCTCTCCGGCCTCAACCTTTCTCTTCTCAGTGACAGAAGCCACACGGATGCTCTGCCAGCGCCTGGCCCTTTCTGCTCTAGCTGGGGGCAGGATGGCTGCAGCATAGTCACCCCCGGGGCTCAGTGGGACTGAGCCAATGCCCGCGTGGGTCGGGCACCTCAGCTGCTCCACGCGGTGACTCAGGAATCGTGGCTGCTCAGACCTTCTGAAGGCGCCATCTTAGCACCTTCAGGAGGAGGCCGTAGGCCTCAAGGCTGGGAAAGGGGCACCGCCCCAGTCACACCCCGAGCCTTTGGAGTGTGGCTCCCTGCAGGCCCGAGCTTCCCAGTGCCCTGTCTGACTCTTCCTTCAGGTTGTCGGAAATAAATTTCTATGGCGTCTTAAGAAAAGACACATACTTGAAAGCAGCTCGGCAAGGCGAATTTTACTTTTTGCAAAAAGGGATCCTACCACCAGCAAGTCAGGCGTGCAGGAAGAGCATGGCGGAAGACTGCTGGGCATTTCGTTTCCAGCGCGGGGCTTCTGTGCTGTGCTCCTATTGATGACAGCGTGGCCTCGCACCCTTTACGCCATTGGCTGAAGGGGACGCCGGGGGAGGGGTTGGCACTCATGATTGCCAGGAAGTGCTATCTTCACAAATCTACAAGCACATACAAGGTTACACAATGGCAGTTCTACAAATGGAGCCCAAGTCAAACTGTTCCTTTTTTTTTTTTTTTTGAGGTACTGGGGATTGAACCCAGGGCATTCTACCTCCGGGCTACACCCCCAGCCCTATTTTTTATTCTGTATTTTGTAACAGAGTCTCACTAAGTTCCAGGAGGCCTCACTAAGTAGCTGAGGCTGGCTGTGAACCCGGATCCTCCGGTCTCAGCCTCCCAAATACTGGGATTACAAGCGTGCGCCACCACGCCCCAGCTCAAACTGTTCCTTTGATAGAAAAGATCCAGTTACATTCTCACAAGATCAATCTGTGCACCCAACAGTCATGCCCTGAGCACTTCTGGCGGGAGGCTCATGGGTGTGGGTTTGGAGTGGCCTGGGCTCTGCCTGCCACAGGGGTCATGTGAGCAGCCAGGCGGGGTCGTGTGAGTCTCCCGGGAGCTGGGAACAGAGGACCACACACTGGGGGCTTAAAGCAGCAGACATTTATTCTCTTACAGTCTGGAGGCCCGAAGTGACAAGCCAAAGTGTCCGCAGGGCCTCCAGGGCTCAGGGGAAGTCCTTCCAGCTCTTTCTGCTCTTGGTGCCCTGGGTGTCCCTCAGTGTGGCCGCATCACCCCAGTCTCTGTCACGACCTCACACAGCCATCTTCCCTGTGTTCTGACTCTTTCTCCCTCTTTTCTAAGGATTTGGGCTGCTGGATTTAGGATCCACCCAACTCCTGATCTAATCCCAAGATCCTTCATTTCTCCTGCAAACAGCTTATTTTAAAAATGATGTTACACTAGGCATGGTGGCACATGCCTGTTGTCCCAGTACTTGGGAGGCTGAGATAGGAGGTTCGCAGGTTTGAGGCCTGCCTCAATAATTTATCGAGGCCCTCAGCAACTTAGCGAGGCCGTGTTTCAAAATTAAAAATAAAATAGGACTGGGGATATAGCTTAGAGGTAGAATGCCGCTGAGTTTAATCCCCAGTACAAATAATAATGATAATAATAATACTAATACTGTCACATTGGTTCTGGGGCTTAGGATGTGGACGCATGGGGGGGGTACTACCTACTCCTGGGCACCAGGGACTCTAAACCAGGCTGGTTCTTGGGAGCTGAAGACCTGTGCTGGAAGAGCCTCCTGCGGGCTGACCCTGACAACCACACTTCACACACACTGCCTTGAGTGGCCCCATAAGGTGCCACCAACCCCGTGCCGCAGATGAGAGGGGACGTGAGGACACGCAGAGCAGGCGAGCGGACGCCCTCGTCGCTGGGCCCTTGCTGGGCGCCGGCTCTGCCGGATGCAGGCTTCAAGGCTGCGCGGTCTCACACGCCTGTCCCCAAGGGCCATCTCTATACAGCCTCTCCTTCCTCTCTGGTCATGAGTCGCAAGCCAGGATCAAGTGGCAATGGCCGATAACCTCCCGGAACCTCGGTTTCCTCCTCTGTGAAAGGGAGATAACCGCATGTCCCTGAAATCAGGGGCCTCAGAGGAGACGCGGGCGGCGAGGAGCTCAGAGGTAGAACAGGACGGCCCCTCTGGGGAATAGGATGTGCGGCCTGCCTAGGCCCTCAGGGTGGGTGCCACCATCGGGGCTGGAGATCGGGCACAAACTGGGAGGGGAACCCTGAGCAGCTGGGCCTGCAGGGGGAGTGGGTTGGGAATGGCAGGCGGTGGGGAGAAGGGGAGAGGTGTTGGGAAGCAGAGGGCGTGGAGGGAGAGGTTGTGGGCTGGGGGATCCTTTGGGAAGAGCCCCACTGCAGGCAGGGACTGGGAGTCGAGGGCCCAAGCTGGGGACTCCACCCCTCACCCCCTTTTCTCCAGCCCATCAGGGATGGGGTGGCACAAAGATGTAAGCGACCAACAGCCCTGCCTCATTGAAGAAGAAAATATTCCCTGAAAGACATTAAATGAAGTAAATAAAAGAGATAAAAATGGAAATATCAAGGCAGCAACTTCTCTCCTGATTACAAAGCAGGCGGCAGGGGGGCGGGGCGGGCGCCGGCCTGGGAGGCAGCTGCAGCAGCCGGCCGGCCTGATAAGGGCCCCACCAGCCTGTGCGGGAGAGATAAAGCCAGGCGCTGCTGTCCTCAATCCCTGCTGCCATCAATATTCATACAGCCTGACCAACTGGCATGGCAGATAGAATAAATATAGACAGTGCTGCTATTACCCAGACCTTATTAATCTGCTTGCAGGCATTTAAATGCCGGGGAAAATATGGAGTTTAGGAGCACGGCCATCAATAGCTTGACACTCCGTCACACTCCTTCCTTCCAGCACCCTCCTGGCCCTTGTCTCCCGGGCTCAAATTTCACCTAGAGGTGAAGTTTGCGGATGCAGGTGGAGGGACCAGGTGGAGCGACTCCAAACACCTGGCAGAGAGGCGCCTGGGGTCACACCTGTTGGGAGAGCCCTCCCAGAGGCTGAGGTAGGCCAGGTGGTGGCTGTGCTGATCTGAGTGTGCCCAGCAAGGGCCCTGGTGGCTGTGTGGTCTCTACCGAACTTGACCTGTCGGCTCAGCAGCAGAAACTGGGCGGATGCACAGTGATACGCTCATCTATTACTGCAGTGGTGAGAGCAGGTGCCCAGAGCGCCACTCCGCCAAGTGCCCTGGGGCTCCCGCTGCCTTGGCGAGAGGCCCAGCCTCCTCTCTTGGTCTTCGGCACCACGCTTTCTCTGCAAGGGGCCTTTGCATGAGCCAGTGGCCACACAGCTCGTCCCTCTTCTTCAACTCTTGGCTCAATCAAGTACCACCTCTCTCCAGAGAGGCCTCAGCCCCGCCCCCTTCCTGGCTCCTCACTCCAAGCCGGCCCCAGGGACCAGCATCACTTCATCCCACCTGCTGCTTCTGCCCCGAGCTGGGAATGGAGCCTGCTGTGAGGTGGGCATGCTGGGCTCCTCCACTGATGGGAGGAGATGCCAGGACGGGCGGGTGGGGGAAGACGGTGGAAGCAGGTGCCTCGCAGTTCTTGTAGCTGGCTCTAGGCAAGGCCCTGGGAAGCCATGTGGGGTGCACCTCAGTGACCATCCTGCAGGCTGGGGTGTCACACCCCACTCCCCTGGGATGTGGGAGGTGGGACCCTCCCTGCTGGCTGCAGGCTCAGGCAGCTCCAGTGGCCAGACAGAGGCCAGGAGGGGCCAGGGACACTGAGGCGGAACACAGGAGCCTCTCGGCACCAGCAGGTTGGGCTCAATCCCAAGGGCAGCTCACTGAAGGCAGGGTGGGGCGGTCCCACAGTCTGGCCCCGCAGAGAGACCTGGGGTCCCAGACAACAGGCCTCCCAAAAGCCCCACCTTGCCGCCCACAGGAGTCACGCCTTCCTGGGTCCCCAAGCTACTTCTGTCCTGGAGACGCACTCCCCAGTCTCTTGCCTCTCTCTCTGCATCTTCACCTTCCTGGATTCTTAGGTCAAACCTTTACCCGACCCAGGATAAAGGAGCCCCTTCCCCAAACAGAACCCGGAGTTCTACACCGGTAGAGTTGGGGAGAGCACAGGCCAGAGATAGACTGACAGAGGAACGGACACTGAGCAGGGCAGAGACGGACGGATGGAGGAACTGTGGTTTTGACATCACCTTTCCAACCATCATGGTTCTAAGGAGTGTTTTTCTATATGGTTATCTCCTGCTGTCTCTCCCAGGGCTCCCCTGTGGGTCCCTGGGCAAGTCTGTGTGAGCCCCCACCAGAGCTCAGAGAAGTAGAAACACCATGGACATCCATGGGATACGAGGGCACTTGATTGGGACGTAGGGTACATAATCAGGGACGTGTGGGGACATAATTGGGGATATGTGGTAATAATTGGGGAATATGGGCACGTAATTGAGGACGTATGGGCACGTAATTGGGGATGTATGGGTGTATGATTGGGGATCCTCTGCAAGATATGTGCATCTGGTAAGCAGGTCCCACTGGAGCCCCTCAGGGTGTGTGGCGGGAGGGGCACCTATGAAGTGGGGGGCTGCAGCCCGAGCACAGGTTAAGGGAAGCTCATAGCTATTCTGTGACCTTGTGATGGATTCCTGCAGAAGCCGGACATGGACTATCTGTGACCTCAGAATGTGAGAAGCCACAGCGGGACTGGGGCTGCGCCGTGGCCACACTGCTGACAGTGACAAGCACAGGCTGTCTCCCTCCACCCCCACGGGACTCTGTGGTGGGGCCTGCCTATCCAGAAAGCCCAGGGGACGGGGATTCTGGGAAACAGGGCTCAGCCTGGCCAGGCGGACACCAGCAAAGCTACTGTAGGTCCCCTGTGCAGAAGGTGGCTCCTCTTGGGTCAGAACACAGCCTTCCTCCCTTCCATTGGCATCTTGGTCTTTGGGGAGGAAATTGCTGGCCTGTCATGGCTGACAGTGCCCTCAGGGAGGCCTGCCACTGAGCTCAGTGTGGCCTCCTCCGATCAGCCTCTAACTGATCCTCCCAGCCACATGAAGCGCAGAGCCTGCTGCCAGCAGCCCTAACAGCAGCCACGACCTTTCTGCCCCATCAGCTGTTGCGTCTGTCATCTTGCTGTGCTGACAGAGTGGGCAGGGCATGCTGTCACCTTCCCATGTCCTAGAGAAAGGGAGCTGGGGGCGCCTGGGTGACTGTGGGCTGATCCAGCTTCAGGATCATCCAGGTTAATCCAGGTTAATTCCAGTTAATCCAGGACTTGCTTTTTCTCTCTACCTTTGCCCGCATGTGGTCCCAGTGTTGGCTCTGTTCCCAGCCCTCGTGTGACTATAAGATCCTGTACTCCACCCTTCTGGTCTTCTTAGGGCTCATTCAGGGGGAAAAAAGAGAGGGGCTGTTTGCAAGAATTCCCTAGGGCACCTCATTTGTCCTGAGCCTTGGTACCTATCCATGAGCCAAAGTTTGGCTAAAGAAGTGCGAGGTGACAGTTTCCTAGGTCCATCCCAGAGTTACCTGACTCCCTAGTCCTCTTGCGTGGTGGTTGATTTGTAGTCCTACCCAAAATGCTGTGTCAAGAGAGGTTCTGAGACTGTGGTTGGGATCATCGAGAAGAACTGGGATCCATTAGTGATGTCTGCCCCACACACGGCACTGCAGGGAGTGTGGAGCAAGGGATGCAACTGTGAATACTTTATGAGGAAACTGAGGTCAGGAACGGCTAGTGGTCTTTCCAAAGTTGTGGAACAAGTCGCCCGCAGGGCTGGGGTCAGGCATCTCCTCCTCCCTCCCGATGGGGAATCTTACCAGGGCATGACAGTGGATTCCGGGGAGTTGGACTTGGAGAGAAGTGTAAGTCCGAGTTGGCCATCCTTGCTGGTTCCGTGACACCATGGTGGCCCAGCCTCAGCAAGCACTGCAGCCAGGCTGTGGAGCTGGATAGAGACATTTCTGCAGACAGGAGGCTGGCTCCTGCAGCCACCCCACTCACTCCTGCCCGGGGTCTTGCCCCAGCATTACCAACTGTTCCCTGAGACCAAGCAGCGTAAGTGGACCCTTTAATGGCCCCTCTTCCCAGGGCACTCAATGGTAGGAATGCCCAGAAGAGGCATTGCAGGGGCCACCCAGGGGAGGGCTCTGCACAGGGGCTGCGGTGTGTGTCCGGCACCCCTGGGTGAGGCACAGGACTTGGTGATTCCCCACAACAAGGAGGGGGCACCTTTGGTGTCTGTCCACATACTTGTGGGATGTTTGTGCAATGTGCTAGGAAGAGGGGCAAGATGAACACCAGTGCAGGTTACTGGCAACAGGGCCAGGACAGGCTGGGGGACCTACAGAGGCTCCCTGTGGCTGGAGGGCTGGAGGTGCAGGCGGGCTGGGGGAAGGGAAGGAGCAAAGTGTGGGGGGTGGGGTCTGGCCAGCCTCTGGGCACAGTGACAGGGTCAGAAGTGGTGTGGAGCCGGGCATGGTGGTACATACTTGTAATCCCTGTACTTGGGAGGCTGAAACAGGAGTCACGGCCAGCCTCAGCAACTTAGTGAGGCCCTCTGCAACTTAGTGAGACCCTGTTTCAAAATTAAAAATAAGATAGGGCTGAGAGTATATTCAGAGGTAGAATGTCCCTGGGTTCAATCCACCGAACCAAAAAAGAAAAAGTGGGTGTAGCAGGAGAGGGGCAGGTAGGTGTGGGCGTGGACAGTGGGGATGGGTGTATGGAGAGGCAGACCTGCCAGGTGGCAGGCCAGGCTCCAGCATAGGACACCCTGCCGCAGGTGGCTCCCACCCCCACCCCAGGATGCAGAACCCCCACCACCTCTCTCAGGCCCCCAGGGCCACCTTAGCCCATGGCAGGCCCGTCTGTCTCACATCCCACCATGGCCAAGCCTCCTGCCCAAAGAGGAGAGGAGAAAGTGATCCCAGATCAAGAAACCCATTGGGAGAGCTTTAGAAATGCAATTAAATGGAAAATAATTAAATCCAATTAAAAACGCACTGTGAGGGGGGGGTTCTGGGGACCCCAGCGTGTTTTCCGAGTGAAAGCTCCGCTGCCTGGTCCTTCTTGGCAGCCTTCCCGGAGCTCAGGCGGCTGTGCTGTTAAGGTGGAGCTGAGGGGCTGGGCCGCTCCCTGGCACCCACAGGGGCTGGGGGCTCCTGGGACCCGCCCTGCAGATGGAGAGCTGAGACACTGGTCTCCCTCTTCCTCCAGCTGCTCCTCCTGCCCACCCAGGGTTTCCCTGCTCCCCCTCTTGGGGTGCCCCGCATGTCCTGCTCCAAGAAGCATCTAAAGGCTCTCACAAAAGCCGGGCATGGTGATGCACACCTGTCATCCCAGTACTTGGGAGGCTGAGACAGGAGGATCGCACGTTCATGACCAGCCTCAGCAACTTAGCAAGGCCCTCTGCAACTTAGTGAGACCCTGTTTCAAAATAAAAAAATAAAATAGGGCTGGGGGTATAGCTCAGAGGTAGACTGCTCCTGGGTTGTTCAATCCCCAGTGCCACAAAATAAATAAATAAATAAATAAACAAACAAATAAATAAATAAGAGTGCTACCCAAGACCCTCTGGCCTTAGGGCCTTTAGCCTGAGTACACATCAGGACACATCAGGGCCTGGGTCCTCAGTAAAATGCAGGTTCCTGGGCCCCAGTCCGGCCTGGGTCTACGGATCTTGGGATTCTGATTCATGTGAGGCCTGGGCTCAGGCCCCACATGTGGGGACCTGTCTGGTCCTGTCCTCTCTTTAGAGAGGACTCACTGAGGCCCCCTGTGCTGGGCCAGGCAGGCTGCCTTCCTCCCTCGGAGGCCTTTGCTGACCATTGTGGTTATCTAGGCAAGATCCTAGGCAGATAGAATTGCGGCAGGATCCCAGGCATCACCGGTTCCTGGGGCAGCTTGAGGAGGGTGCTGCCTCTGTGGCTGGAGGGGCATCCAGGTGGGCTCCCCGGGAATTCCTGCTTCTCTCCTGGGCTCCTGGGGCTTCCTGCCTTAAAGCACCATGGTGAGACTGGGTCTCAGCTGGATGCAAGGAAGGGCTGAACCCTGGATCCAAAGAGTGTGGGCCCGACCCTGGGAAGGTACAGTGCGTCTCTCAGACCCAATTGTTCAGGGACATCAGCAAGGCAAACAGTGACGAGGGTTGGCTCCACTGAGGTCCTTGGCACCCTGCCCTGGAACAGCCTCTGACCCTTTGCCAGACAAACGCCTAAACTTGGGTAAAACCCTAGGGTCACTGCATACCAGAAATCCCATTCTCGGAGGTATGACATAGAGGACATCTTTTTTATTAAGGATTTTAAAACGTTCAGTGGGGAAACAACAAAACAAGCCAAATAGCCAGCACCGTGTGGGAACCAGCACAAAGGCCAGCTCCCCGCTGCGGTGACACCCACGACCACAATGTCTCCCGATCCCCTGGAGATGGGCCGAGTGCAAGAAAGTATCTCTGTGTGTCTGCCAGCGTGGCGAGTATGTGCATGTCCGGCACCTGAGTGTGTGGGGTGCCTGTGTCTGCCCTGTATCTTACCTGTGCCCAGATGGCAGAATGCTCCAGAACACTGCGTCTCCGTCCACATGGCCCCAGAGTCAGTGCTAGAGACTGAATGTCCATGTCCCCCAAACGCCTCTGCTGAAACCCACCCCCAAGGTGGTGTGCAAGGAGGTGGGGACTGCGGAGGTGTTTGGTGGAGAGATGGTGGAGCCTCTTGATAGGATTATGGCCAGGGGGCTCTCTGTGCAGGATGGAGGGTGTGACACAGACTTCCAGTCTCTAGTCCTGCTGTTGGAGCCGCCCAGGCTGTGGTCACTCTCTGTGGCGGCCTGAGCTGAGACAATCACAAAGGGAAACCTTAAAACGCAGAAGCTGGCTCCACCCCAGACAGAACCCTCAAGGTGGAGGGTCCGGCATGAGGTTTTCTATTTTTAATTTTTATCTTGGTGGATAATCTCACTATGCAGTCATTGCTGAGCACACCACTGGGGGACAGGGTCCCGCGACCTGCCGTTTTTCCTGTATGTCTGGCTGCCTCACCACAAGTCTTGGATGCCAGAGCGTTTTATCGTGGTCGGTGTACATGGGGCCAGTCCTCGCCTGGTGAGCGTTTCAGTTCTATTTAGTCTGCCAGAAACAGACACTGGGCTGACCTGGACAAGCGCAGCTGAGGGACGAATTCCTGAAAGCGGAGCTGGAGGATCCTCCGCTGTCTTTCCAAATGCCGGCGTGTGGGAGAACAAGGCGCACGCTGGGCACACGGGGTCGGGGAGGAGGAGCGTGTTCTCACCTGTGTTAGCCAGCAAGTTTGGTTGCTACTGCGACTGGGAGTTCAAGCGTAAATAAGAAGGTGTGCGAGGCCAGAGCCAGGGCTGGGCCGCAACAGATGCTTGAGATTTGCTCTCGCAACTTCCTTTCCACCCTCTTTCTTTTTGGAAAGGTTGGAAAGCTAACATCCAGTTCTTCGGGCCCCTATAGCTGCCTTTCGGTGCTCACTGAAGTTGGATGGGCAGCCGTGAGCCCGAGGCCAGTTTTGCTGCTCTTTCTGGTGACAGCAAAGCCATGAGACAGGACTCTCTCTGGAGCAGTTTGTAGTGGCCTGGCCCACTGTGGCCTGCACCCTCCTGGCCCAGCACTGGCCCCAAACCCTGAGGTTGTGTGGAAAATGCTATCCTCCTGCCACCTGGGGGTGGGGGGGGACAAGGCCCTGGCTGGTCACAGGAGGGACAGGCTGATGGTAGCAGGGTCCACAGAGGCTCCCAACTGCCTCAGGGCTGGGGCCTCGTGAGTTTGGCTCAGAGCCCCAGTCCTGGCCCTGCAGCAGACCGTAGTACAGGGGGTGCCCATCTGCAGAACGGGCAGCCTGTTGGTGATCAGGGTGTGCACCGCAGGCGGGCTCACAGTGTGCACGCTGGGAGAAGCCCCAGGAGTGTCGTAGGAGGGGGCAGCAGGATGTGAGCCAGGACCTCGTGCGGGGAGGAGAGGCTGCTGTGGGCAGTAGTAGAGCCAGAGCCAGAGCATCTGGACATGTCCCAAGCTCTGCCTTTGAGGACCCAGGGGAGGAGGTCGAAGCCAAAGGAGCCAGATGGTAAAGGGTCCCCCAGAACTGAGTGCAGGGCTGGCAGCAACCTGGCCAATGGCACAACCGAAGTGCCATGTTTAGCAGGCCACTGGTGTCACCACCTGTCATCCAGCTAGACAGCAGAACAGAGGACAAGCTGGCCTCCGCAGTGCCCTGCCAGGTGACAGGGGCTGCCAGGACCCTGGCCTTGCAGCCTGCTTATATCCATGGGGTAATAGAGGCTGTAACCCAAGTCTGCAGACCGAACAACATCCGGCTACTGTGCAGAAGGCCCTTCTCAGTCAAGAGCAGGTTTGGCAGGCTTGCAGCCTTCCTGGGACCCCCTCTTCCTCCCACTGGTAGCCCACAGACTCCCGAAGGAAGAGGCATGCAAGCAGGATCCCATCTGCTGGGTCAACACAGATTTGTAGAGCGCTCCCACATTCCGACAGTCTGGCCCACAGGGACACACCGCGTGCAGACAAGTACTGAGAAGCAGCCTGCATATCGGGGCCCCGAGTCCACCGGCCTGGACCGCAGGCGCCAGGCCCCGGGGGAAGGGCAAGTGCACAGGGGCTTGCTGGGGCCGTGGAGCTGGGCATGCTTCACTTACTGGACAGATGAGCCACCACCCTCAGGAACTGTGTCATGGGGTGTCCCCAGCACCAAGCACAGAGGTGACGGTCCAGTCAGCAGAGCCAGAGTCCCTGAGCACCAGACCTGGGGAGAATCCTGCCTCACAAGGGTCACAGGACAAGACCCTGGCTCTCCACCATGTCAGCCACCTGCACCCCACCCCTGGCCGGGCAAACAGAACTTTCTTTCTTTCTTTTTTCTTTTTGTTTGTGGTACTAGGGCTTGAACCCAGGGGCACTCTACCTCACATCTCTGGTGTGATGCCCCAAGTTGCTGAGCCATCTGTCAGCCTGTGTGGAGAACTGTGAAGGGTCCGAGGCTGACAAGTTGGCCTGCCGTGGTTTCAGATTCGCTAGCAGAAGACTGGAGGTACCTACAGGCGAAGAGCTGTATTACTCATGGCGCAGCGAGACTCCTGAGTTTTGCCGCATGGCCTTGGTTTCTCTTGTGCCCGAGTCCAGGTGGACGCTGTGCACACTGGGTGTGTCCATCACTGTGAGGAAGTGTGAGCTTAAGAATGCAAAGCGTTTATAATGGGCTGCAAGCAAACTTGCCTGTCCTTCACCCTGGAGGAAGACGTGTCTGTGTTACAGTGACCAACAGCTTCGCCCTTGGCTTTGGAGGGTCCCTCTCTCCACCAAGGCGGTGTGCCCAACGAAGATCCTCCAGCAGATGGAACAAGAACTGTTGACCTCTGCTTGTAGATGTGCTGCAACGTGACCCATGGGGAATCATCTCCCAGAAGCCTGTAGACAAGAAGAGAACTGGGGTCTTGTGTGTGTGTGTGTGTGTGTGTGTGTGTGTGTGTGTGTGTGTGTTACTAGGGATTGAACCCAGGGGCATTTTACCTCCAAGCTGCACCCCCAGCCCATCCATCCATATGTGTGTGTGTGTGTGTGTGTGCACACGCCTGTGTGTGTGTATATATATATATTTAAAAAAAAAACGGGCCAGGTGTGGTGGTGCACGCTTGTAATCCCAGTACTTGGGAGGCTGAGACCAGAGGATCCAGGTTTGCAGCCAGCCTCAGCTACTTATTAAGGCCCTCTGCAACTTAGTGAGACCCTGTTTCAAAATAAAGAATTAAAAATAGGACTGGAGGTATAGCTCAGAGGTAAAATGCCCCTGGGTTCAATCCCCAGTACTGCAAAAATACCCACAAAAACCAAAAAACAAAACAGGATCTCACTAGGTTGCTGAAAGTTTTGCTACATTGCTGAGGTTGTCCTTGAACCTATGATCCTCCTGTCTCAGCCTCCCACGTACTTGGATAACAGGCGTGTGCCACTGTACCCAGCCAAATTGGGGTCTTTGATGGCATCAGCCCTTGCTGGATCCTGCTCTCATCTGGACTTCCATTTGGGGAGATAACGTTTTCTAATGGTCTGGACTTGTCACTTGTAAGCCAAAGGCATCGGAGGTACTCGCTGCTCCTTGGTTCCCATAACAGATGTCATCTGGTCTTACCTGTTGACAGTATACCTTGGGCAGGTAATTAAAGCCCTGTTCATCTCGCTAAGTTGTGGTGAGGACCAAGTGCGGTGTTAGTGAAGGAGCTTGGAACCTACAGAGTCTATCCAGAGACAGTACTGTGTTTATTCTTCCCCTTCCTCTCTTGTCACAGATTCTAATTCACTCCCTGGTATGTTTACAATAAGCCGCGTGCAGGGCCAGCTCAGGAAAGAGGAGCCCTCGCTTTCCCCCCTACCCTGGTAAACTTTCGTCAGAGAGAGGCCCCGGTCCAGCTGGTCCAGACGGGAGCAGGGAAGTGAGGGAATGAAGACCTGCACAGGGCCACTGATGTCAGCGCTGGCCCACAGCTTTCCACGGTGGCGGGCAGTGGCTCAGCTCCGAGTGCCCGTCACTCCCCTCCTCACCGCCCCTGGCTTTTGCAGTCTTCTGCACGTAACGCATCTCCACCAGGGGTGAGCACCATTTCACACATTTCCTGGCCCTTTGGATGTGCAGGGTCTGTTGGTGGTGGGAGTTCTTTATGTATTTGGGGGGCCTGAGCTTGATGGGGAGTCGGGTCAAGGTGTGGGTACCCTCCGTTCTCTCTGCCCCTGCCCAGGTGCACATCACGCCAGCCACCTCTTCATACGCAGACTCCCTCGTGTTGGTGGCTCCTGGCCCCCTCTGCCTACTCAGCTTCTTTGAGCCGGTGGTCAGCTCACAGACGCCGCTCAGAGGAAGGGCCGCGGGGCAGGCCCACGTCCCTTTCCATGTCCTTGTGCGCGTGGCGGCCTGGGGAAGCCCTGTAGCCGGCACGCCTGTTCAGCTTCATCTGACCCAGCGACTCGCACACCTAACTAGCCACGGTTTTATGGAAGGTCTGTTAAGGTCTTGCTGAAGTTGTGAGTTGAGTCCTATGAAACACCAGGGAAATGTCAACCCAGTGTAACCACTGCCCAGTGTGGACAGAGACTCTTGTACGTGTACACCCTCCTACAATTCACACCACACACATCAAACACACATGCACACACACACATGCACACATTCACATATACACATATGCACACCTTCACACATGCTCCGTGCTCCCTGCGGTGCTTTCCCCAGGGCCAGGCAGTGCCTCAGTTGCCCTGGGCTCCCCACTCTGTAGTCGCCCCTTGTCCTTTGGGTCGGGAAGGTGGCAGCTGGGCCTCCCTGGGCCTGTCTAGAGAGCCCCCCGCCCCGGCAACCCCAACTCAGACCCCACTGCTCTGGACCTGGGGTTCTGTGGCCTCCGGTCCCTCCCCCCTCCCTGCCACCACTGCTGGAGGCTGACTCTCACATTCCCGTGTTCAGCAACAGCTGGCTGAGCTTAATTAAGTCCCACAGTGCCGGTTCCACCTGGTGAGGAATTAACAACAATAACAAAATAGCAAACATGGGAGGAGGGGGTGCGAAGAGGGGCGGCTAGGCTGGGGCCTCCTGCTCCTGCCATGGTGGGGACGGGCAGGGAGGCTCCTAGCCTCGGCCTCACAGTGCAGCAGCCCTCAGGTGCCCGCTGTCAGGGGGCAAGCCTCAGTCCGCAAGGTGTCTGTGCTGGGGCAGGAAGCTGCGGCCCCTTCCACAGGTGAGCTGACTTGGGCTGCAGAGGCTGGCTCACTGTTGGCACACATCAGCTGAGCTCCACGTGTGCAGGGGCCTGTGTGTCTGCCCAGTGTGCAGGATGCTCACAGCTCACCGGGATGCAGGCAGGATGACATGTGAGCCTCCACACACACACCTTGAGAGTAGAGAGGGAAACACTGGCTTTGCCCCAGAGGAATCTGGAGGCGGGGTCTCAGCTTCCTGTAGGGAGCCATAGGCAAGGGCGGTGCCTGCTGCAGGACCCCTGAGCGAGGCGGGACCCCTCAGATCTTGTTGTTCTGCAATCTGAGCTCTGCAGAGGTGGCTCACGGAGGGTCCTGAGACTCGACCCTGTGGGGCTGGAGTTCGGGGGAAAGCTCGTCCACAGCCTCGTGTTAAGGAAAGGGCTCAGCTCAACCACAGGCGGTGAGTGTGTGGTGTGTGTGTGGGGGGCTTCTCCAGACACAGACTCCAGAGGCGCCTAGAGAGGGGCCACAGCTGCGGACGCACCCAGGTGGTCGCTGTCTAGGATACCATGTGTGGGACGGGCCGGCGATGTTGAGGTCTCCCTGTGCACGTACACTGATCCCTTGAACATGTTACTCATAACTTGTACCCATTTGCTCCCAAAAAGAGTTTGGGAAAATGCGAGAAAACAGCAGGACTGTGGCAAGAGGAGCAGCAGGGATTGCCTGGGTCACCCGGGTCACTGGACTCAATGCCAGCCCCCTGGCTTGCTCTGAACTTTCGGGCAGCTAAAGCAAAAAGGGCCACAAGAAAGGCGTGTCGGCTGTGGCTTTACATTTGGGTTTTTGGTTTTTCCAAAAGAGCTATAGGAAGGGTAGGCACTTTGGTGGAGATCGCTCTGCATGCTGTGAAGGCCCGGAATGGGTCCTATTCTCCCATCTCAAGAAAAGTCCCCAACCTGCCTGGTCTTGTTTCATCTTGGTGAGACTGGAATAATAATGACCACCTGCTTCCCGGGGTCGTCGGAGGCCTAATTGCAAACTGTAAAGTGACGCTGTGGGGTTGTTAACTTAGGGTTATTCTGTTACATTGAGCTGGAGACAAGAATGTGGTCTGACCACCTCCTGGGTCCACGGTTTGCCCCGGTTCTCAGGTTCAGCCCGACGTCACTGGCTCTGTGTTCTCACACCCTGTGGTGTTGTGTCTTTGGAGGATAAAGTACATGGGTACCATGCATATGCATATTTTGGGCTTTGTATTCCTTAGAAGTAAGAATGGGGTCCTTTACCTAGAGGAGCTCATGTTGCAGATGAGTTAACATGATACCAAGGCCAGAGACTGAGAGGAACTGGGTACA
This sequence comes from Glis glis, assembly GCA_004027185.1. Classification (NCBI taxonomy): domain Eukaryota; kingdom Metazoa; phylum Chordata; class Mammalia; order Rodentia; family Gliridae; genus Glis; species Glis glis. The sequence continues at coordinate 31,905 of PVJS01003862.1, read as the reverse complement.
GGACATGGCTGCTGTTGAGTCCACAGGAACTCTGCCACCTCCTGTGTGACTTGGGCACCATGTGGCATCTCCCCAGCCAAGGGTGGCAGTGGGGTGAAGAATGGCAGGATAAATCCCCAGGCCGGCACCGGCAGGGATGCTGCAGAGGTGGTGGGCCGCCAGGAGTCCCATCATCACTAACCCTCTCTACACTTTGTTCTTTAGCAAAACCCTGAGACCAAGCCGCCTCTGCCTTTTTCTATGTGGGTAGTTTTTAAATTACACATTCAATTTTTAACAGATATAAGTCTTTTCGGAGTTTCTATCTCTTCTTGTGTCAGTTTTGGTAATGTGTGTCTTTCAAGGAATTTGTCCCTTTCCTTCAGCATCAGATGCATTGACATAAAGTTGCATGGAACATTTCCGTATTTTCCTTCAGTGTCTGTAGGACCCATGGTGCTGTCCTATCTTCATTTCTGGTGTTGGTCATTCTGATGTAGGACAGAAGAAATAAATAGGTAGAAAGGAGACAGCTAGGAAGGAAAGGCAAAATATAACTTTAATATAAGAACCTGGTGCTGAAGTTCCTCAACCTTTACTCCCCAAACCAGTTCTCTTTCCCTGGGCTGTCTCTTCCAAATTCCTGGGAAATCTATAGATCCCAGAGTTAGCTGAAAGAAAATATAATTGCCCTGTGCACTGTTAACAAGACAGATAGAATCTCTGGAGAAGCCTATAATTCAGAGGACTCTCCAGCTTATCTATTGATCAGATAATAGAGATCTCGATTAGCCTGAGGACCCTAAGAATGACCAGACCACCAAAAACTGCCTCTAGACTATTGGACTGAGGTTATCACACATACCTCCTCCTGCCCAATTCTCATGAAAGCCCCCTATAAAAGGAAGAGCCCTGAACCCACAAAGGCACCTCTCGCCCTTGAGCATGTGTTTCTCACTTTCCTAAACAAATCGCTGTCTTTGTCTCTGACTGGTGCATGCTGAAATTCTCTACTGTCACGTAAGCCAAGGACACCACTGATCCTGAATTGAGGAATCAACCCTTCCCCCATGACAATTGGTTCTGGTCAGGCCTGTGGAGTCCAGTGGTGGTGTCAGGCCCGTGGAGTCCCACGCCATCCTCCCGTGGCTCCACTGTAAGTTCTGGTCAGGTCTGTGGAGTCCCACCCCATCCATACATGGCTCTAGGGACTTGCGTGCAGATCCTGGGCTCCTGTGCGTAGCTTCCCCCTCTCTGTCCTCTGCAAACTGGACACCGCAGCAGCCCTGACGTCAGCCTCTGCTTCCTCCACCTTCAGGACCATGCAGTGCACTGGGCCCCTGCTTCCCCGAGCTGAGGTTTGGAAGGCTCTTCAAGGATGAAGTCTGGGTGAGTGTAGCGCTGTCTTCACACATGCGTTTTGTATGCTTAGGTCATTGTCTTTAGGAGGAGCTCGAGCCCAGTACCCATTCTCGTACAGCCAGGAACACAGCCCGACCGTCCACCTGTGCAGCCTCCTGCCCTTCCGTGGGCGATGCTATTCCAATTACACCTGGTCCCATTTGAGCCTTCCTCGTTTCTCCAGGCCCCATCCCAATGCCACCTCATCAGGATGTTTCCCTGGTCTCTGCAGAGAGGAGGAGGCTCATCCTGAGCTTGCCATATCTCTGCGGACACCTTGGGTGGTGTGAGCACGTCTGGTCTGGATGGGGAACACCTGGAAGCCAGCAGCTTTGCCGCCAGCGCCTCTGAGGCCCTTGGTGGTATCTGGCACATGTGGCATCAATAAGTATGGGTCTAGCCGGCCATGGTGGTGCATGCTTGTAATCCCAGTACTTGGGAGGCTGAGACAGGAGGATCGCAGGTTTGAAGCCAGCCTCGGCAACTTAGCAAGGCCCTCTGCAACTTAGTGAGACCCTGTTTCCAAATAAGAAATAAAATCGGGTTGGGGGTATAACTTGGAGGTAGAATGCCTCTGGGTTCAATCCCCAGTACCAAACAAAAAGTATGGGTTTGATGGTTGCTAGCGCAGAGGGGACTGTCCTCCCTAACTCCTGCTGGGTGACACTTCAAAGACGAGGGTGAGACTCCTTGACTGTCAGAAATCCAAGCCCTTCATTTTCCAAATGAAGAAATGGATCCAGGGAAGTTTGGTAATGTCATTTCAGTTATGTCATTGATTCATTATTTAACAAAAAATCCTCAAACATCAACCATGAGTCAGGCTCTGGGGCTGAGATAAAGTGCCCTGTGCCCCCAAAGCTCTGGAGGAACAGGAAGGTGATGCTGCCCTGGGGCCCTGCCCAGCCTGTGCAGGCCTGGAAGGCCTCCTGAGGAAGGGGCTGAGCTGAGCTGTGAGGTCAGCAGGGTGGAGGCTGGGAAAGGGTGCGTGTGGAAGGTCGGGAGACCCCTGGGAGGATGCAGGGCAAGCGCCTCGTGTGCTGGAATAGGAGGGTGGGCTCGAGTGGATGGTGCTGGGGAGCCATGGAAAGCTTCATATCAAGGAAGCATGGTCAGATGTGTGTTTTAGAAGTTCTCCTGAAGCCACAGCCAAGGGGATGGGCTGCAGGAAAGAGGATGTGGGAGGCAGGAGTAGCCACCCAGAACTCTTCAGCAGGAGGTGAGGGAGGAGAGTCAGAGAGCTCAAGGGGTCGGAGACCCACCTGAATGCCAAGCCACCGGCCCGGCCGAGACCAAGGCTGCGGGCACCAGGGGAAGCGGGGCTTCGCAGCCTCCACACATGCACGGGGAGCTCCCACTGCACGCATACACTCTTGACATGATGGTGATGTTTTCCTCTCAGACACCTGAAGAGACTGAGGCCCTCGTGGGGACGGGAGGTGCCTGCCCGGTTATATACGGCACACAGGGCAGAGCCGTGGCCAGAGCCAGGCCTTACTGCAGCCAGATGCTGCTGCTGCCCACGGGCTCTCTGGGTGTTGGTACCTGCACCTCCACATATGTATGCACACCCACAGGCATGTGCACGCATGCCCACTCACATGTAGACTCATGTCCATACATGCAGACACTCACATGTGTGCACTTAGTCTGAGGCCAGGCTGGAGGGGGTCATTTGGGGGGCTTCCCTAGCCCCCGTGCTCTGGGGGTGGCCCCCTTCACCTGGGCCAGCAGGTGAGTGCAGGTGGGAGGATGGTGGGGCTGGGGGAGCCAGAGCTCTTTCCCAGCACACCTGGATGTGTCTTCCCTGCCAGGTCTGGACACCCACCCACAGGTGCCAGGCAAGACCTCCCGCAGGATGCCTCTGGGACCCGGGCAAGAAGCCATGCAGTGGGGACACCAGGGAACCTCAAGACAGGCAGCACAAGGCCACACTCACCCACCCCGTGTGGGAGAGCAGGGTGGAGGCCAAGAGTGCTCCCAGACAGCAAAAACCAACTTTGTGGCTCTACCCCTGCTCCTCTACATCACTGTGGATGGAAAGGCCCTGGGGTGCAGGGTTGCAGGGGTGCAGGGTCCACGAACGCGCTGGTGCCAGCCTCCCCCTACCTCCTGGGGCATGGAGGCCCTGCCAGTCACTGTGACACGCATCCCCCCTGTCTCTCCCCCACCGTCTTTCCTTATCTTTCCCTCTGTCCTCCCTACACCCCCCTTTCCTCCCTCATTTTCTCTCTCTCCCCCTCTTGAAAGGCAAGAGAAATGGAAGTCAAGATCTTCTCTTGGCGATAATTATTGAAAAGTTCAGCGCAGAGACAGACAGCGATGCTGCGGGGAGGAGGGGGGCAGACATTAAAATGCATGTGCACAGCTTGGCTTTGCAGCAGATGTTGGCATAATTAGAGAGGAAAAAATTATGAAATTAATTTGTGGTTCAATGTAAATTTCAGTGATGGGGGAAAGCTGGGCTCCAGTCACCTCATGTGCGCACACACACGACACACGCATGCACACACATGACACGCCTGCGTGCACTCACATGCATGTGCACGCACAGGAACATGCACACTCCAGCTGCCAGGGAGGTGGTGATTGTCGGGCATGCCCCGGGGAGAAGCTGGCATGAAAAGCAGGGGGGAGGGGAGCGGAGGGTGGAATTCATCCTCTTGGGCTCAGCTGCCCGGTGGCAGGGGTGGTGGCCCTCCCCCAGGGGCGGGAGCCAGGCCTTGCTGGGAACAGTGAGGCTCAGGGCCGGGACTCAAGAGCCCCAGGGGTGGCGGCCTCTGCTCAGGAGGACACAAAGCTGGGAGCGGGGCCTCCCTCGCAGGCTGTTCCCCGCTGCCCGCCATGTGCCGGGCATGTTCTCCACTGGCCCGTGAGGGTGAGCAGCACTCGCCCCAGCCGTCAGCAAGCGTACACGCCGTCCCGTGGAGGTCAGCTTTGGGGTGGCAGCAGCTCCTGGCTCTGGGGCTGCCAGGCAGTCAGGGGTAGGCAGGACTCCTGTGACAAGGGCAGGAGGGGAGCCGCAGCCTGGGGATGCTTTTGACCTCAGTTTCCCTATCTGCTCAGTTAGGGCCAGGCAGGGGCTTCCATCTGTTGCCTGGGATGCTGACAAGAGGGAGGGAAGAGGCAGCCCTGGAGGCCTCTGCCCCTTGGGGGCCACCACGTTGGGCCCCTCTTGGCCCTGGATGGTGACAGGCATCTGAGAACAGTTTCTGCCCCGATGCCTTCTCAACTCTCTGCCAAGCTCAGCACACCCACAGCCCCACCTGGAGCTCCAGACAGAGCCTTCCCCTAACTCCCTCACTCAATCTGCCCCTTCCAGGTACGTCCCTTCCGGGTGCCTTGCCTTCTTCAGCAGATGCAGGCTGTGAGGACCACCTGTGGGAGGCTGTCCCTGAGCCCTGGCCCTGGTGGGCTGCAGCCATGTGAGCTGACGGGGTTTCCCCTCTTACTCCCTCATCCCCTCTTCCCTTTTAACCATATCCTCTGATCTCCCAGACGGAAGCTCCCCACTCAGAATAGGAGGGCCCCCAACACCCACCAGCTGTGACCCCTGTTCCCACACCCACTCGGGACTCCTCCCTGATACATTCTCACTGTCGGACTCTCAGCCCCCTCCTCCAGGAAGCCCGACTCTCCCTCTGCAGGGCAGGGACCTTCATCTCCTCTGCTGCTCTGGGGCATCTGGGTAGTTCTGCCGGGTGTCAGGTGGCAGTGCCATCCCTGGTCAGGCCAGTTTTGTGTGCCACACAGTGGCCGAGCATCTCCGAGATGACTGGTGGTGGCTTTGGCATGATGAGAGACTGGGGGTTAAATGTGGCCTTGGGGAGCCCCAGGCCCAGGCAGGTGCAGGCACACAGAGGAGACACGGGGTCCTGGAGGGTCCCGGTGATTTGTCCAAGGCCATAGGGCTCATGGATGCAGGTGCTAGTGCTTGGTCCCAGGTCCATGTGGCTGAGTGTACACAGGGACAGACCTTGTGACTGGCTGCCACTGAAGGCACAGCCCTGGGTGAACTTGCCTGGTTCCTGGCCCTCTCCAAGGTGCTGAAACGAGAGCTGAGCTGCCCAATGACCTGGAGTCGGCACCAGGGGCCAGGTCAGCCTCCTCTCACTCCTGCAAAATCACTGCCCAGTGCAGCAAAGATTGGTGCCCTCAGTTCCTAATATTTGCTTCCCAAAGGGTGAGGAGAGGAGTCTTCAGGGAAGACAGAGCATGGCCTTGGGGGCATACAGGCCTCATCCCCGTGCTCGCTGTGTGCCCTGGCCAGATGGGCAGCACCACCTCTCTGAACCTCCATTTCCCCCTTGGCCCCATGGGAGTAATGCCACCTGCTGTCCAGCTGCCGGAGGGCAGGCTCAGGCTCCTGGTGAGCCAGGGCGGAGGGAGGACGTGCTTGCCTCTGCCTTCTTGTTGCTCTGGACTCTGTTTCTTTCCCTGTAAACTTACATCCTTATTTACGGGCTGAATTAGAAGGAGCAGAGAGGGAAACTGAGGCAGGATGAGTGCATGTGTCCCTCTGCTGCTCTGTACGTGCATGTGTGTGAGTGTCTGAGACGGGGGGAGAGAGATAGAGCGTGAGCAGCACTGGCTGCCCGGCCGGGTGTGCAGTGGGAGTTTGCTGGTAGGCGTGGCCGGAGGTCATGGCTGTACGCGTGGCCTGCCTGAGGCCAGTGTGGGCCTGTGCTGATGCGGCGGGTGGACATGTGTGTTCCTGGGGTTATTCCCAGCAGCCCCCACCACATCCACTCCCCAGCTCATTAAGGCTCTCCCATTATTCTGACATTTGTGCCCATCACGTACCGGCAAGAAGTAATTTACTTAGAAGAAATTAAAAGTTCATTTTAATTGAGCGCACACTGCAGTATGCAAATGAGGAGCACATTATGTACACTGATGCAGAGACAAAGCTATAATCAGCGTTTAACCCTCTGCGCGCCAGGCTCCTCAGCTCCAGGAGGGGGTAGGGGCCTCCCTGCCCCAAGTAGGACGGGGCCAGTCAAGCCTGGAGCCCCTGAACCCTCTCCAAATGTCAGTGCCATGTGCCCTGGCCTGGGGGAGAGGGTTAGCAGGCTCTGAGTTTACCCCGGCCAGGCCTGGGCTCTCAGGGGGAGGGGTCAGCTTCACCCATGCCCCCAGCTGGCCCAGGCCTAGGATCTCTGAGGGTCCACACCACAGAGGGAGGCTCCAGGGTGGCAGTGACAGACTCCCATGTATGTCCTCCCCACTGCACTGGACAGCTCAGCCCTCCCTCCCACAGAGGGTGGGTCTGCCAGACACCAGCCCTGCACTGGCCGTGTGTCCAGCATGCGCCAGGACTGCGCTGCCCTGTGCCAACCTGTGAGAGGACGGCACAGCACCCACTTCCCCAGGGCCAAGCACTTCACAGCAGAGGCCCCAGGCAATGGCCGCAACTGCAGGCCATCCCTTCCTCAAGCCAGGGAGGCTCGTGCGCCCTGTGGAGAAGTTTCAAGATGAGGAGCTGGAGTCTGGCCCAGCCCCTGGTGTGCAGGCCCCATCCTCGCGGCCTCCTTGAGGGCTTGGGGCACCTAGGCTGCCTCCTTCAGGCCCTCGTCCAGTTCATAAGAGAGGGGGTGGGAATCTAAAAGGGACCGTCTCGAGGACCCCCATCCTGGGCCTCCTGGCCAGAGCCCTCCTGGGAGGACCAGGGCTGCCCCATGACCTCTCAGGACTCCTTGCCTCATCCATGGACGGCAGTGCAGGCCCACCTGGCTCCCAGCATCCCCTGCGGCACAGCCCTTGGCAGCAGGCACCCGGGGTGGGCTTTGTGCCGCCGCCTCCTCTGTTTCTCTTCTGCCTCTCTCTTCTCTGATCCTACTGTATTTGATGGTGGGTCAACACCTGTTCTACTCAGCCAAGCCCACCCCACGACAACGAGAGGTAGGGCAGACTCCCCATGTGGCCCCCACAGGGGCTGGACCTGGGCTGGGCTCAGGGCTCCCGCTGGAACGATGCCTGGTCCCTGGGTTGTTGTACGTACGTTGATTTCCCCCTACCTGTCAGACCTGGGATTTTTAATGACAGTGAAACGAAGCTGGTTCGCAGATGTGAAATGACAGCCAGCTGCAGGAGGCAGACAGATCACCTCAGACCCAGCCCGCGACGCCCACAGAGCCAAACAAAGGGAGCGTCTGCCTCCTGGAGGAGCAGAGGTGGCAGGGGGCCTGAGCGGGCTGCTCCTGCCTCCCCCCAGAGCTGCCTGCCCCACCACAGAGCAGCACCCGCTGGGCGGCACTGCCAGCCCCACCCTCCCTTGCCCTGGGGTCCACACACATGGCCCTCCCCTGGCTCCCATGATTAGCTGCTTCATCTCACAGTCCCTCGCAGAGCAGCGGCAGGGGGAGAGGGGCTCACCCCACCTTAAAGGCCAGGGGGCCAAGGCCTGGGATGGAGGTGGGGCAGTTGTATGGACCACATCTCCTGGCTGGGCTTGGAGCTTTGTCCCTGCCCCTGGGGGCTCTCAGGCCCTGGGTGGGTAATTACCCAGGGAGGTGAGGTCCAGGAAGACGGGTTCAGTCTGCCAGAGCCTGGGCCAACCTGAAGCCTGCACCTGAGAAGCCCTGAGGCCGCACACCTGGCATCCCAGGCCGCTGCTCCCCAGCCCCTACCCTCTCAGGAGGCCCTGCCTCTCAGTTCCCAGAGGCAGCGGGGCAGAAGCCGGGGGAGGAGGGATGGTGGCCTGGCTTGGGCCGGGCGGGCTGCACTGTTGGGCCCCTTCTCTCCCCTCTAGCAGACGCAGCCACAATCCAGACCTCCCAGAGTGAGCCAACGGGCGAACCTGTTCCCTGGAGCACCTTCCTCCCCACCCATGGGTGCAGGCTCCCCTGTCGGCCTCTGCCCTCCAGGCTCTGGGATGTGCCCCCGGGGTTCTCCAGAGCATTGGCCTGTCAGACACCCCACCCCATGACACCTCTCCCTGAACCTGCTTGAGCCCCAAGGAATTGCAGGAGGTGGGTGGCTTTGGGCACGTTCCAGACACCCCTGGCCTCCTTTTCTCCTACACCCAGGGCACACATCTTGACTGAGACACAACAGGTCCCAATGCCCCCCCCCGCCCTGTCCTCCAGCAGAGAAGTCCACAGTCAAGGACCAGCCTGGGAGCTTGGCCAGGCCGGGAGGCCCGAGGGCCCGGCTGGCTCTGAGTCCTGGCATGAGGACCAGGGTGTCTTTGGGACCTGCTGCTGACAGCCTCCTCTGGGCCACGGTCCTGGCAGCTCCATGCGGGCCAACCACTTCCTCCTATCAGGGCTCTGGGCCAGCTCTGCTCTGTGTCCCCATCACCCTCCTCCCCTGACCTCAGCTCTCCTCCAAATCCCCAGACCTCTCTTCTAGTGAGCAGAGGCCAATGCTCTGCAGCTCCCATGCTCCTGCAGTCTCCAGCCTCGTCCACTGGACACTGTGCTCACGGGCATTGGTTTTACTGAGTATGTACTATGTACTGGGCATGGTGTGGAACCCTGTGGAGGGCGCCTGGGCCTCATGTATGGATATGTGGGCTGAGGCACAAGGGAGAAGCATCTCATGCAGGCCACGGATAGTCAAGGGCTGAGCTAGGTCTTCCAGAAGCCAAAGCCTGTGGTGTTCTTGATCATGGTGTACTACCCAAACGGGAGCAGAGAGAAAGGGTGTGGCCAGACAGATCTTGCTCAGCCACCGACGGTGGAGGTGGGTGTGGGGACCACCTGCCAGGAAGCAGACCCGAGGCCTGCATGCTGGCTCTGGAGGTCTGTGGGGGCAGCACACCTATGGGTCTGTGGCCTGGTCTCTGGGTCTGCTGGTGTCAGGGAGAGAACTTGGGTCCTTGCACTAGCAGCAGCTGCTGTGTGGCCTGCAAGGCCGAGGCCACAAGGGCTCCTTGGTGGCCTACACGTGGCACAGGTTAGCCCAGAGAGTGCCCCAGCGGGAGGGGTCCTGCCACTCACCCCTCCAGGTAGCCAATGTACTTCTTCTGTACTCCCCTGGGAGTGTGGGAGAGGCACTGGGATTGATTGGTGATGTCTGCTGAGGCTGAGGATGGGACCAGACCTTGTGATGTAGATGAAGAACCGATTGGGAAAAGGCAAGGAACCTGCAGCCTCCACGCCAGCCGCCTGGTCCGTCTCTACCCTGAAGAGCCCGTCTTGGGTCTACGGGTCAGCCCCCGTCCCTGGGCCAGCACCTTGACTGCTGCCCTCAGTCCTCAGCCTTCCACCCCCATGGTGCTCAGAGCCGGGTGATGTCTGCAGCAAGAGACCCTGAGCTCCACGTGCTGCTCATGGCTCTGTCAGGGTGGTGACCACGGCAGCTCTTGTCCAGTGCCTACTGGGTGGGGGCAGCATGAGCATCTCAGGCTCCTCCTATCAGGTCCCCATGAGTGGGTGCCATCATTTCTCCAGTGTAGAAACATGTCATCTCAGGAGAAGTAGAGCTACCCATGCTGCTGCACAAGCCGGGCCTCCTCCTCATGCCCCCGGCTATCCCAGAGAGGGTGAGCTGTTTGCAGGGCACGCCTGGGCCACCAGCCTTCCCAGCCTCTCACAGCCCTTATCCCCGTTGGAACCCTACCCGAGTCCCAGGTGTGCCCCCAGCCACCGGGCCCCTCCTTTCACCAGCTCCCCACCCTGCAGGACCCAGGGCAGATGCCGACTCCCCCGGGAAGCCCGCCGCAACTCTCCACAGCCGCTTGCTCTCCCCCCTGAGTTGAGGGCTCTGCAGCATCTCACTCTCCTGCTGACTACTCCTCTGCGTGGCCCCGTGGTGGGGAGGGCAGCCCTCCACCCTTGAATTTGGGGTGCAGTGAAGGGTTGTGAAACAAATAGATAAATAAGTAAAGGAAGACGGTGGAGTGGCCGAGGGGACCAGGTGTCCCTGTTCCTGGAGCCTGCAGGTGGGGACAGTCACGTAGGGGAGCTTGGGCTCATTGTCAGGTCCTGGCAGCCCCAGCCTCCATACTGACTGCAAAGAAAGGGCCGCTGGCCGAGCCCGGCTGGTGTGAACAGGAGCCACAGTCGAGGCCATCAGGAGGGCTGCTGCACCCCCCATGCACATCTCCCGAGGCCCAGACAAGGAGCAGGAAAGAGTTAAGTCCTCTGTGAGCAACTGCGAAAAGAAAGTGGTAAACAATTTTTCTCTCCCTCGGCTAAATTAATATGCAAATTCCTGAGCCCCCCTCTACTCCCGTCCCCTGCCTTGAAATTAGCGAGGTAGAATGCTCAGGCTAATTATGCATTCAAACGAGCAGGCTGCGTTCGCTCGGCGCTAAGAGGATGCGGAAAATGATTGTGAGAAGATGGAATTGACATTCCAGCGGGTCCTTCTGGTACATCTGGAACCGCTCTTGCGTGCACAGCAGATGTGACCAGGCGGTGACCGCCAGCCACCCCTGGCCTGGGAGGGGGTGCAGGGACTAGAGTCGGCTCCGCACCCCTGCTCCAGGCGCGGGAAGACTGTGAGCAGCCATCCGCTCTCCCTTCCCCCACCAGCTAAGCCCCACATTCCCACCCTCACAAATAAGAGCCCCAGGATCTCCAGGGGCTCATACGGTGGCCAGGGGCACAGGCTGGGGCTGCTGCAGTGGGCTAGCGCCATGGAGGGCAGGGGTAGGCTGTGTGAGCTGGGCTTGGCCCCACACCTCTCAAGCCCAGTCAGGCTGAGCCCTAGCACTCACTGGGAGCCTCCCATGCGGGAGACCATGAGTGCTCCCATGCAGCACTCATGCAGGGCTGTAGGCAGCGGCTAAGCATGTGGGGTCCTCACCTTGGACCCCTCTCAGCTTCAGTGCCCACGACGCAGATGTGTCATGTGTTGCGGTTATAGGTACAATTTCATTTTGAATGAACTTTCTCATCAAAGTGGAAGTGTGAGCGGCAGGAGGCACAGAGAATAGAGGCTGCCTGGCACCAGGGATGGACAGGGTCAGCTGGGAGCAGGCAGGCTAAGCAGCCCCAATGCAGAAAGCCAACCGCAGGTCCGGTCTGGGAATCCTTCCTCACAGGGCCTCGTTCTTCATCTACCCGTGAAGCCCAACCTCCTGCCTGTAAGTCACGGCCTCCCAAACCACGTCTCAGCCTCCTCCTGCCACACACTCGCCAGCAGCCCCAGACATGTTGCCCCTTCCGCCTTGGTTTTCTCATCATGGGACCCTCTCCCTCACCTCTGTCTCAATTAACCAACTTCCAGGGCACAGTCCACACTGGCCCCCGAGTCCAGCCCTCTGTCTCTTCCCATGGCTTCCTGGACCACTTTTCTTACAAAGCTTCATGATGCCTCTTTTATTTCTTTGGAGCATGAACATTTAATATTCCCAGGGTCTGAGAGTGTCTTTCCAACTCGTCTCCAAGTTCCCACAGGACAGCATTGTCCTAGAATCTCTGCAGCACCCACGGCACCTGCCCTTGACCTCTGTGCACTTAAAGATCTAGCCATTAGGAAGTTAGTGAAAGGATTGATGAGGCAGCCCCTATCCCACTGGGCACACAGTTTTATAGCTGCAGAAGAGAAGGAAGGTCCTCTCTGAAATGTGATCTCACAGATGGTCCTGGAAGGATTCAGACACTGATCCAAATCCACTCACACTACAAGCAGCAACATCACCATCAGGGTCACCATTATGGTCACCATCACCACCACCATCACCATCGTCATCATCACCATTGCTACCATCATCACCACCATCACTAGCACCATGATCACCATCCTCATCATCACCATTGCCAACATCACCATTGCCATCACCACCACCATGACCATCACCATCCTTATCATCATCACCATCACTACCGTGATCATCATCATCACCACCATCACAACAACCTTTGGCATTTTCTAGGCACTTCCTGTGTACCAGACATTCTACAAAATGGATTGAACACATTACCACATTGAATCCTTACGGTCCTTTGATGGATATACTATTATCCTCAGTATACAGATGAAGAAATTGAGATACCTAACTAGTGACAGAGATTGAACTTGAAGCTAGGTTTTTCTAACACCAAAATCCCCAGTTCTTAGAGGTATATTTTGCTTCTTCCTGTTCCTTCCTGTTCCATGCTTTCAGTGAGGGGATGAAGACTAAAGAAGTTGCTCATCCAAGCAAGTGTGGAGGCTGGCTGCTCCCTACCTCTGAGGCCAGAGCCAGCAGAAGGAGCTTGAGTCACAGCCTGGGGGATTTAGTTCAGAGCAAACCTGAGACTTCCAAATACTGAGTCTATTAGTTATCAGGAAAACCAAGAAGGGTTTTAGCAACTACAGAGATGCTCATCTCTCCCAGAATGCTTAGACAAGACAAAGGCCCATGGGTTGGTGGGTGAGCCAGACCCCATGTGACAGCCTTACAGCACAACCTGGTACAGGGACCCTTGCCAGGAGGCAACACAGGGAGGGGGTATCAGGACCACCCAGGACTTTGGTCAGAGTGGAATGCAGACACCTCCACATTGCCCCACTTGGAACATGTAGGATTGGACTCTGATGGATACAGGGGTGGACAGAGCCCACAGGTCCTCAGCCCTGGGCTGAGGTCAAATTACATCCTCTATCCTGGCCTCAGTTTCCCCATTTATACCATTGCAGTGTTGGACTAGATATTTCCCAAAGTCTTGGATAAAGTTTTGGGATTCCAAGTCCAGGGTCCTGTTAATTAATTGGTCCATCCATTCCTTCATTCATCTGTAACCCTCGCTGAAGACCTCTGGGTGCTCAGCACCAATCTCCAAAGGAGACGCAGAACTCAGGTCCCCGAGGAAGGCACACAATTCTAGAACGACTCTGCTACCCACAGAGGAGGAGCAGAGCAAGGGCCCACAGCCAAAGCAAGACCAGCACTGGGAAGAGTGGAGACAGAACCCAGAGCGCCACACAACACAGGCTCCTGGGCCCCTTGGAACCAAGGAGGGCCAGTGGGGCAAGCAGACACTCCCCCCTCCCCATCCTGTCCAGCCAGGGAGAACAGCCCAGATTTCCACAGTCGGAAGGGTCAAGACAGCAAACGGAAGCCCCAGAGCCCCGCCAGTGGCCGGTTAGTGACTCGGATGGATGGGTGACGTTAAATATTCATCAGCCACGTTGAAGTTACAGGAATCGCCCATTAGGATCTGATGTGTGACTTGAAGCTTTCCCTAACACCCAGGGCAGACACCCATCAGCGGGCAATGGCAGGCAGTGGAGGAAGACAGGTCGCCAGGGAGACGGTGCATCTCGGAACCGATCAATAAGGACCAGCAGCTCAGAGCAGCCGATAGTGAGTAATAAGTAGAAGTAAATAGACAGGCAGATTAATTAGGCCCAGCGTGGGGAGGTTTTGGAGAAAGGATGGAGTGAGGCCTGTGGGCGAGGAAGGAGAGGAGTGGTCTGTCCTGCGAGGCCACCAGGCAGGGGCAGTGAGCTCCACTCCAAAGCAAGATGGCCCCAGTGCCCACAGGCAGAGACTCCAGTTCCTGATGACCAGCCACATCTGGCCCAGGTGGGCAACTGGGTGGGGCCCAGCGCTAGGCACTGATCACCCTGGGTAGGAACCCCTGGCGGGGGAAGGGGGAAACTTCCTGGAACCAGCCTCTGCCCCGGAGGCTGAGAGCGCTGGGAATCGGGGTCCTGGTGCTTTGTCCCTCTGACGGTGATGCATGGCCCCGCTAATTCGCTGCGGAGGCTGTTAATTCTGGCGCAGCTGCCGCGGCCACCCTCCAGGCGCTCGGCGATGCCGGGCTGCGGAGCGTGCGGCAAATTAACACCATTTGTTCTGCGGAACATGTTTCATCTCTACACGACACGCATAGCTTATTACCTCGCCGGCAGCCTGGGGAGAGAGGCGGCCGGGCTGGGGAGGCAGAGGGAAGACACGGCCCGGGCCCCTCCTGCCCCCACCCTGTCGCTGGAGCTCACTGCCGGTGGCGGGGAGGGATGATAGTCCCTAGATCTTCAGATGATGAACTTGGGAGAGCTGAGGGTCCAGTCGGGGAGGTGGTCCTGGGGGAGGGCCCCGGGTCCCGTCTGTTGTTCCCTACCATGAGGCCAGGGCTCCAGGACTGGTACCTGGCAGCCCTATTACTGGCTGTGGTCCTGTCCAGCTCTGTGGCTCCAAGGGAGCAACTTGACCTTTCTGAGCTATATCCTCAACTGTGGAGATGACGTGCCTACCTCCCAGAGGAGCAGACCCGGCCACACCAGCAGGCTCTGTGCTCCCATCAGTGAGCCACAGTGTGACCACTTTCGGCCTTATTGCTAGAGGTGACAGGCTTCAGGGTCAGGCCACTCCTGAAGACAGAGACTCCACCCAGAGGCCAGAGGTCAGCCCTGGAGCCCCGGAGTCTGCTGGCCCCTCCTAGCGGGAAACAGCCCCGCATGGGGGGCAGCGCAGGGCCTGTGGGTTCTGATTCTGGGCCATCTCCAGGCAGGTTAAGAGCACCCAGGATGTGCAGATCTATAGGAACCCAGGGGCCTCAGCCTCGCCGTGGCTGCCACCTTCGGACCCGAGCTCAGGGCCGGGTCTCACGGCCCTCAGCACGTCACCCCTCAGTAGAGGCCTGGCCTGTGGGCCGTTTTCCCCCTGGGCTCTCCCTGCTGACTAGCAAGCCCAGGCAAGCCGGGACTAGGACCGCATGAGGGATTGTTGAAGACTCACCCAGAGCCACTGTAATTCTCCTTTGACCAGAGCCAGGAAGACCCCTGGACATGCACAGAGCTCTCTCCCCTCTCCTCCCCAGCACCCCGGCCACCCCCCCATCCTGTTCCCAGACTCTTCTGCCTCTGTCCACCTGGTCCTTGGCCTCACAGAACCCTGCCCCATCCTTGCTCACAGAACCCTGAGGACCTCACACAGGGGCTGGGGAATGGGCCTGCAGGAGTGCCAGGTGGCCAGCACAGCTTCTTGAGGGAAGGACGTTGGGCCAGGACCCTGTCCTCCAGGGCTCCACGTGGAGGCAGCTGGGCCAGAGGCTCTCAGGGCCCCAGTGGCCTTCCTGCTCCTCTGCGAGGGTGACCCAGGGAAGAGGTGGCAGAAGGGGGCTATCTGGAGCCTGGGCTGACAATGGTGGTGGTCAAAGGGAGCCTGGTTGCTGCCAGCTGCCTTTCCAGGGGTGAATTGGGGGCCAGGCACTGAGCCGGGTGCTGCCCCTCTTGAACTGTGTGGCTGGGGTTGTCACTGCACAGATGAGAAATCAGCCAGGGGCAGAATTGGGCTGGTCGACCCCGGGCTGTGCCCTCGGCATGTGGGTCTGCTCTGTGGCCTCTCCCCCGACCCCTTCCCTCTCCCCCACCTCGAACGGAGCACTGTGCCAACACTCAGGCTGAGGTGCAGAGAGTTCACGGGACAAGTGTGGGGACAGCGACAGGCCACCTGAGTGTCTCCATGACTCTGCTCCTGGGCACTCAGTCAGTGGTTTGCCCTCCCTGCTGCGCTGAGCTGGGCCTGGTCACGCTGCCCCATCCAGCACTCTAGCAGCAGGGGCTGGTGGGGTTGTGGCCCCAAGGTGGTGAGGGTGATCCAGAGCCACTGCCCCAGTCGGGGTCCTCCTGCCAGCAGAGCAGCAGCACACCCCAGGTAAGGACAGACAGGTAACAACACTTCCACAGATTCGGGAACCTGTAACTTATGACAGGTCACACAGAGTCTTGGAGCAAGAGTGAGATTTGGAGTGGGTGGCTTTCTGGGTCCTGGCCCAAGGGTCATTTTCTGATGAAGGCACTGGGGCTGGCTGGAGGAGAATAGAGATGCTGGTTGAGAGAGGAGTAGAGGCCAGGGCTCGGAGCCGTCTGGGTGCGTCTAGAAACACAGGGTAGACAGAGTGTCCATGGGGGAGTGTCTGCCCAGGGCTTGGCCAGGCAGGTGGCTCTTAGGTGGCTGCCCACAGACACTGAGACCACAAGGGGGCTTAGGTCCAGGTCCCGGGCTGGGGAATGCCACCTCAGGTGTCTGGGGTATGAGATGTGTGACCCTGCTCTGGCCACTGGGACGTGGTCTTGTGAGAGGAGCCGCAAGCACCACTCTGGCAGGGCAGGCCTGGGGGCCACCTTCCCCTGGGCCAGCGTGTGCACACCTCACCTGTCTGTGCCAGCAGTTCATACTGGGGGGGGGTGACCAGCCTGAACACAGCTGCCCCAGGCACAGCTGGGGAGGGACAGCAGCTGTCATCGGTCCACTGTATTTCAGGACCCCAACTGCAGACAGTCACTGGGATCTGCTGATGGCTCTGTGAGTGCCCAGTGTGACACCCGAGACAGGGCTGGGGCTTTTGCCCACATTGTGGGACCCAGCACCCATGCACAGAGCCCTGCATTGGGTGTGGGGGGTCTCCAGATGGCATTGGAAGGACAGAGCTGTGGCGGTGACCCCAAAGCAGGCTGGCTGCCGTGGCAGGAGAGACTCGGGCAAGGGGACAGAGGAGCGAGGTCGTGTTGTTCAGGAGGAGCAGCAACCCTGGGCCTGCAGAGCACCTTCCTTCAGGGTGACTTGTCCCCATGTGGCGGCCCCTTCCTCCCCCCAGAGCCCCGGGTGGATACGTCTGGACGCTGGCCCTGGGACGGGGTGGACAGGGTGAATGGTGAAGTGCCGGGACCCAGGTCCTTAGCAGGGCAGGTGCGGGGGTGTGGTCTGGAGCTGGTGGGCATGCTGCCCGGGCCTGCTCGCTCTTGGGCTTTTTGGGAGGCCGAGTCCCTGGCTCTTCCTGAGGTGTGGGAGGCTGCAGAAGGCTTTCATGTCGAGAGGCAGAACGACTCCATGAATATTTCATTAGGAGCAACGTGGGGCCGGGAAACATCTGGCAGAGTCTCCAGGGAGCTGGGAGCCAGTGCAGGAGGCAGGCACTATGAAATTCGGAAGGCGGGGGTGGGGGCCAGGAGGCAGGTGGGGATGCCAACCTCCCTGCCAGGTCCTCTCCCTGTCTACTCCCTGGGCACTGTGGGGCCAGGGCAGAGGGCAGGCAGGCGGGTGGCACTCCCCACATCCAGCGGCCACCCTGCCAGCTCTTCCTGTTCCCGCCACCCTGGGGCAGCCGCGGGCAAGGCCTTGGGTGGGCGTTCCTGACAGCCGCCGCTCACCCTTCCTCTCTGGGCGTATGGCCAGGCCAGAGCAGCCATGGGTGGGAGACTCCTGAAGGGGTCTACACCTGGGGCTTAGGCAGAACTGCAGCCAGAGCCCGGTGCTCTCTGTGTGGCAGAGGCAACAGATGGCTAGCGCCCACCCAGGCAGCCAGGGCAGCAGAGCCTCCCAGAGCCAAGCGGGGAGGCAGGGTGGGCATCCAGGGCTCTGCTTCACTGACCTGTTTGAACTATGGATGAGACTAGAGTGCGGGCCAGAGAGTCAGGGCCACTGCTGTCCCTCTGGCACTAAGACCAGGGCTCCTGGCCCAAGCCACCATGCACCCTGCTGGGAGTGTCAGACCAGGGGCAACTTGCCAGCTGAGTGGGGAGAAAAGCTGGACTCCCCAGGGCCAGCAGTGCCCAACAGCTGGTTCTGGCAGGCTGTGCACACATGATCCACTGGTCTCTGAGCCCGGTGACCAGGGGGACCCGCCCATACCGCCACCAACAAAACAGGCTTGCAGACCCCACGGCGGATTCCCAATCAACACCAATGCCCGAAGTTCGCTTCTGGGCTGGGACTGCTGTCCCTGGAGCCAGGAAGGCTGGGCTGGGCACCCTCAGGGCAACTGAGACCCCAAGCTGAGGTCCTAGCCCTGGTAGCCTTCTGTGCCCATGTGCTGCAGGCAGTGACCACAGGGCCGGGTCTCCTTTGCCTCTGGGTCCCTAGACACCCAGTGGGCAGGGCCCGCGGACACAGGTCTGTCCTGGGAGGGGGGTCGAGGGTTGAAGGGGAAGCTGCCCCCTCACAAGGTTCAAGCTGGGGCCGGGCACAAAGCCACCGTGGCAGCAGCTCCCAGGCCGTGGGCTTGGGAAGAGCAGAGCCTGCTTGGCAAGACAGGAGCTTGTTTACAGTGGCCTGGGTGGCCCAATGGTAGCCAATCCCTGGGAGCCCTTCCCAGCTGCCCACGGGGTGTCCCTGGCTGGGCCTCTGCCAGGGTCTGAGCCTCACCCAAAGGCTTCCCCATCCTCCAGACCCGCCCAACAGCAGATCCTGTATCCTCCGGTCTCTGTACCAGTCCCTCAGTCGTCAGCCCTCACTCTCCGGACCTTGACCTCGAAGCCCCTCCCTGACCCTCCCAGGGAGCGGCTCCTCTGTCCCCCTGGGCTCTGGACCTTACTTCCCCAATGCTGAAGTCCTGCCCCCTCCTGGACTCTGTAGATCGGGCGCCACGGCAGCCCCCACCAGTGCCCCTGCTCGGTCCCCAGCCTCTCTCCAGCAACACCTTCTTTCTGGGATTAGATGGCTGCCCAAAGTATTGTACTGGGACAGAGGCCAGCCAGAGCCCCATCATGGCCACAGTGTCCCTCTGCCATGCCCCAGCCTGAGGCAGGAGTCTCAGGGCCCTGTGCCAGCCTCTGTCAGCCTGATGTGTGCAGAAGGGAAGCATGCTGGTACCCACCCACCATAGACTGAGCCAAGGGGAGGCAGCTGGCACAGGGCTGGCAGCCTAGCCCACTACATACTGGTTCACCTGGGGCCATCCACAACCCAGCAGGTGGACTGTCCCCACAATCCTGCCCTTTCTGCCCTGCCTGTGACCACTGGGAAGGAAGGGGACAGGGCTTTGTTCCAGAGCCACTGGGAACACCCTCAGCGCGGCTCCCCCCACCCGCTCGCCCGCCTGTGCCCTCAGCAGCCGGCTCCTTGGCGCTGGCGCCCAAGCCCCCCTCTGACAGCTCATTTGGCTTCCATCCATCGTCGACACACAGGCACCGAGGTGCCAAGCCGGGCTGTGGGCAGGGACAGGGCTCTGGGAAGGTGGGGGCAGGGGACATGCTTCTCTGGGAGCTCCGGGACCCTCCGGTAGCCCCCAGCCCATCCTCCCAGTCCATGCCCATGAAAGGAAGCTGACTCTACCCACGGGTGGGTATAAAAAGCCGCTGAGAGGACCTGGCCCTGGGAGCCCGCAGGGCATCTGGAAGAGGCGATGCAGCCTTAGGACCCCCCAGGCATGGCCGCTGTTTCCCCAAGCCCCCATGCCACCTGGAAGACCCCTGCCGAGCACACCTGGGCAAGAGGTGGGCATCCAGCCCAGGTTGGTGCCAGGGGACCCAGAGGCTGCAGGGTCCACAGAGCCGGCCTGGAAACGGGAAGCTCAGAACCCCCGCTGGACATGGCCCTCCCGGCGAGCTGCCAGGCCATAGGACCGCAGCCAGGTGAGACCTGGCCCCCACCTGCTCCCACACAGACACCAGGTGCCTGCACCCGAATGCACCCCATGCGGTCGTTACCTGTGCCTGTCGCCGCCATCCACCAGCCCTCAGCCCCGTCCTCGGCCACGTCTCTGCCAACTGGCTGCCGCCTCCCAACATGGGCTGCCAGCGATCTGCCGTGGGTTTTGTTTGTGGGGTTTGGTCCCATGCGGCCACAGGCTCGCGGCCATGGCAAGCGTCCATCTTCCTCCACGCTCCCGTCTTCACCTCCGCTGCCTCCGGGGTCCCCGCAGTGCCCGCTCGGAGGGGACTTGGCACGGACGGAGCCCGGCCCGCCTCTGCAGCTGAGTGTAGCCACGCTTCTTTTTTTTGTATTTTAAACACACACACATACTCTCTCACACGCACACACGCCAAGCCCCCCACCCCCACAACACGCATCCCTTCTGTCGGGAGCAGACCCAGCCAAGAAAGCCCCGAGCGGGCGGGGGCAGAGAAGGGGCTTCGCCGCGTGGTGGAAACCCAGCCCTGTGCTCCGTCCCTTCCTGTCCCCATCCCGCTCCCTCTTACGTAAACCACCAGGAAGGGAAAAAAAGGGAACTCACACCCATGTCGTATCTCGGAGCCTCCTGATTGGGTACACCTTTTTACTGGCCGGTCCTTCTGAGCACGCTCGGCCTCAGCTTCCCACCTCTGTCCCACACAGTCGACCACCCCTGCTGGCCTGTCCCACTGCGGTGCTGACCACACCCAGCTCCGGGCACCCGCCAAGGATACTGTGGCCAAGACGGACATGTCCTGCCCCTTCGGCTGAGTCTAGTGCTACAGGACTGGGGGATGCTGGCTGGGGGGGCGCAACCCAAGGACCTAACCTGAAGGAGGTCCCAAGGGGATGCAAGGGTCCAGGCCAACCTGAGGCCTGCAGGTGGCAGAAAAGGGAGACTGAGTCCCCAAGGTGGCGTGGGGGCTGTGCCTGCCTGCCCGATGGCTTCTGCCTTCCTCATGAGTAGACCCCAATTTTGCTAGCCCACTAGAACCCGCGCTGACAGGACAGCCTGAGGGCTCCTCAGGCCTCAGGGACGCCGCGGCTTGCAGACGGGGCCAGACTCAGTGGCCACAAGGTGTTCATCCCCACGCCAGCCTGGAGCAGGAACCAGGAGCCCGCAGGTGGGGCCGGCCTCTCAAGCCCAGGGTTGAGGACCAATCCCTCTGCCAGGCAGAGCGAGGAGGCAGGAGCAGCTGGGCGAGGTCCACTATGACCGCCCACCTCGCGCCTTCTCACCATCCAGGAAACAGCCCCGCTGGGCCTGGTCCTGCGCCGAGTCTCCTATGTGCCCGGCAGGCAGTGCCGATGGGGAGGAAGGGCCCCGACCCACCACAGCCTGTCCGGCCCACTGCCAGACGCCAGGCCTTGAGCGGCCTCTTCTCCAGCCCCTCCTCCAGCCCCTCCACACACCAGGTGTCCTCGGCTGGGCCTTGGCCATTGTGAAGCTGAGTGTCCCTTTGGAAACTCTGGGTCAGTAGGCTCTGGGTCACAGTCACCCCAGACCGCTCTCTTGGAGCCAGTCCTTGCCTGGTGATCTGGAACTTTTGTGCTTTTAGGCGTCACATTGTTTGGAGGGTATTAATTTTTTTCTCGTCACTTTCAGGACTTGACCTTAGTTAGCTTCAAACATCCTTGAAACAGCCGAAACTGAGGAGCAGGAGCCCACCCCTCCGACGCTCACGCCCGAGGACTGAGCCTGCTGACTGGGCTCGGTACGTCGGGTAAATCCTGATTTTCAACTGCACAGACTGTGCACCTGGGGAGCTGTCCAGGATCCTTCCCGCTCCCTAGAAGTACCACCTCCTCTGCCACTGTCCTTGCAGGCTGGCACCTGTCTCTTACCTCCAGGCTGCTGGAGCCGCCACGCCAGGAAAGGGCACGCCCTTTCTTCTTTCTTTCAGTCCACCTGACCACTCTCCAAACCCTGGGCCACCAGGCAGGACAGGGCCCATTGGAGGCAGGACAGGAAGGGTCCGGGCACCGCTGGTAGCACTTGCCCTGGACATATGGCCCACACTCGTCTCCGCCCGCCTGTGTCTGACAGGGTCACCTTCCTGCTCATGTCACTGGCACCACCCTCTCAACCAGGGCCACATCCCTTCTGTGCTATCCAGGCTGCTCCCAGTCACCGGTGGCATTTAGGCTCCCACGTGATCCCAAGTGGTGACCTCTAACCTCAGGCCCTGGCCCTGGCTGGAGGAGGTTCTGGAAGGTGCCGTTTCACCGGGTGGGGAGGGGAGACCTCCTGGTAGCCCCTGCTTCAGGCTGAGGTCACAGCTGTCCCCTGGGCCTGGATGCACCTTCGGGGGCCCAAATCCCCCCCCCCCAGTCTCACTGTCACCACTGTCTACAGGGGTCTTCCCAGCCATGCCTTTTTTAGAATTGTGAGGGTTTTTTTTTTTTTTTTTTTTGGAAACAGGGTCTCACTAAGTTGCAGAGGGCCTTACTAAGTTGCTGAGGCTAGCTGCGAACCTGCGATCCTCCTGTCTCAGCCTCCCAAGTACTGGGATTACAAGCGTGCGCCACCACACCCGGCTAGAATTGTAGTTAGATATCACATAAAAGCTACCTTCGAGACCGTTCTAACATGCACAATTGAGACGTGTCTGGTACATTCACCTGGGCCCAGCAGTACATTCACAGTGCTGCTGGGCCCAGGTCTGGGCTGTCCAGTCATCCAAGTTTGCCGCGGCCAGGGTTTCCCAGGACATAGGTCCCCAGGTGCTAAGACTCTGAGGGTTCTGGGCAAACATGGGCCACTCAGTCACCCTAATCGGCTTTAAGACATTCACTGGGGCTCTCTGCCACCTGAAATATGGGTTATGTTTGTATTTGCTACAAAGGAACTTGAAAAGAACATGTTTCCTGAAGGTACATGCAGAGTTTAAATTTAGATCTACTTAATTAATTAGTAATATTTCTCAGTTCCTCTAAATTTTTTTTGCTAATTTGATTAGTCAAAATTTGAGAGAAGTGTGCTAAAGTATATCACCACTGCTCTGTATCCATTGATTCCTCCATACTCATTCAAAGAGATTTTGTTTTATATGGTTCATTAAAAGCTTATTATTGGCCAGACGTGGTGGTGCACGCCTGTAATCCCAGTACTTGAGAGGCTGAGACAGGAGGATTGCAGGTTTGCGGCCAGCCTCAGCAACTTAGTGAGGCCCTGTTTCAAAATAAAAAATAAAGCCAGGCATGGTGGCACACACTTGTAATCCCAGTACTTAGGAGGCTGAGACAGAAGGATCACAGGTTCAAAGCCAGTCTCAGCAATTTAGTGAGGCTGTCAGCAACCTAGTGAGACCATATTTCCAAATACTAAAATAAAAAGGGCTGAGGATGTAGCTTGGAGGTAGAATGCCCCTGGGTCCAATCCCCAGTACAGAAAGAAAGAAAGAAAGAAAGAAAGAAAGAAAGAAAAGAAGAGGAGGGGGAGGAGGAGGAGGAGAAGAAGAAGGAAGGAAGGAAGGAAGGAAGGAAGGAAGGAAGGAAGGAAGGAAGGAGCTAGGCATGGTGGCGCATGCTTATAATCCCAGTACTTGGGAGGCTGAAACAGGAGGCTTGCAGATTTGCAGTCAGCCTCAGCAACTTATAAGTGAAGACCTCCACAATTTAGTGAGACCCTCTTTCAAAATAAAAAAAAAGTAGGGCTGGGGATGTGGCTCAGAGGTAGAATGCCGCTGGATTCAATTCCCAGTACCACAGAAAAAAACAAACAAAAAACTAGCAAAGGAAAACCATGAGCAACTTTGTACTCACACAGCTGACACTGGAAGAAATGAGTAATTCCCCCCAAATTGCAAACTACCAAGACTCAACCCAGATGAAATAGAATATCTGAATGCCACATAACCATTCAGGAAGTTGAATTCATAACCTGGAAGGTCCTAAAAAGAAACCTCCAAGCTCAGATGCTTTCATGGGAGAATTCCACAAACATTCATAGGAGAGCAAACACTAATCCTCCCAAGCTCCCCAGAAAACAGAAGAGAAGGGAACTTCACCTCCTAACATATCTTGTGAAGCCAGCATCACTCTGTTACCAAAGCCAGACAAAGACAACACAAAAGAGAGAGCTGCAGACCAGCATCTCTGGTCTGCAGCATTAGATGCACAATTCCTCAACAAAATATTAGCAGATAGAATCCAACAATGTGTAAAAATAATTAAACATCATAACCAAGTAGGATCTATTCCACCTATGCAAGGCTGGTTCAATGTTCAAAAATCAATCAACAAACTAAAAATAAAAACAAAAAAGGGTAATCAAAATCATAGGTGCAGAAAAGGCATGTGACGATATTCCACACCTGTTCATGATAAAAACTTTCAGCAAATTAGAAGTAAAGGGAAGACTGTCTCAACTTTATAATCTATGGGAAATCTATAGCTACCAGCATACTGATCCATGGAGACTGGCCTCTGAGATTAGGAGCTAGCAAGGATGAGCACTCTTGCCAATCTCACTCAACATTACTGGGAGCTCTAGCCAGTACCCTAAGACAAGAAAAAGAAAGAAAAAGGCCTACAAGTTATAAGGGAAGAAATAAAACTGGCCCTATTTGAAAATGACAGTGTAAAAAATGTCTATGTAAAAAAAAATCTAAAAGATTTTACAAAATATTCTTATAACTAATAAGTTCAGCAAGGTAACAAAGTGTAATATCAACAAAAAATCATATACATGGAAACTGAAATTTAGAATCCAGTTCTATTAAAATAATACCAAAACAAATGAAATATTGATGTATAATTTTTTAAGAAATATATAACATCTGCATGCTAAATATAAAAATACTGATGAAAGAAATCAAAGAACTAAATAAAAGAAGAGACATACCATGTTCATAGATTGGAAGACTCAACATAGTGAAGACATCAGTTCCCCCTATTATATATAGACATCAGTTCTATATTGATCTATAGATTTAGCACAATTCCTATCCAAACCCCAGCAAGTTGTTTTTTTTTCTGTAGTCATAGGCAAACTTATTCTAAAATTTATATGGAGAAACAACCAACAGAGTAAAGAAATAGCCTACAGAATGGGAGAAAATATTTACAAACCATACATCTGATAAAGGTTTAATATCCAAAATATATAAGGAACACAAACAACTCAATAGCAAGAAAACAGTCTGATTTAAAATTGAACAAGGAAATTGAATAGTTATTTCTCAAAAGAAGACATACCGCCAGGTGTGGTGGTGCACGCTTGTAATCCCAGTACTTGGGAGGCGGAGACCAGAGGATCCGGGTTCACGGCCAGCCTCGGCTACTTAGTGAGGCCCTCTGCAACTTCATGAGACCCAGTTTCAAAATAAAGGATAAAAAAATAGGGCCGGGGGTGTAGCTCAGAGGTAGAACGCCCCTGGGTTCAATCCCCGGTACCGCAAAAAAAAAAAAAAAAAAAAGAAGACATACCAATGGTCAACAGGTGTATGATAAAATGTTCAACATCACTAATCATCAGGAAAATTCAAGTCAAAACCACAATGAGATATCATCTCACACCTGTTAGAATGGCCATTATTAAAAAGACAAAAAAATAAATGCTGGAGAGGACGTGGAGAAAAAAGAACCCTTAGACACTGTTGGTGGCAAGGTAAATTAGTGCAGCCATTGTGGAAAACAGTATGGAGAATCTTCAAAAAAAGATTTTTTTTAATGGTACTGAGAATTAAACCCAGGAGTGCTCTACCACTGAGCTACATCCCAGCCCTTTTTAATTTTATTTTTATTTTGTGGTGCTAGGGATTGAACCCAGGGGCATTCTATCCCCAAGCTACACCCCCAGCCCTATTTTATTTTTTTATTTGGAAACAGGGTTTCACTAAGTTGCTGAGAGTCTCCCTAAGTTGCTGAGGCTGGCCTTGAACCTGTGATCCTCCTGTCTCAGCCTCCCAAGTACTGGGATTACAGGCATGTGCCTAGACCTTTTGTATGCCTAGGTTGGCCTGGAACTTGTGATCCCCCTGCCTCAGCCTTCCGAGCAGTTGGGACTTACAGGTACGCATCCCCGCCCCTGGCTAAATTATCAGTTTTTATGTAGGTACTCAGTCATGAAACCACTGCAGCCACCGGACACTGGGCAGAGCCACCACTGCTCCCTGTCACCCTCTCCAACCTGCCTCCTGACCGGCCTCCTGTCCTGACAGCTCAGCCTGCATTTTCTGGAGTTGTATGTAAATGAATCATGTGATCCTTTTGTCTGGCTTCTTTCACTCAGCCTAATTACTGTGGGATTCATCCTTGTGTGTATCAAGGTCGTGCCTCTGTACTGCTGAGGGACGCTCCAATGCACTCCAGCTTGTCCACCATCTGGGCTGATCCTGGTTTTTGCTGTTACAATAAATTCTTATAAACACATGTGTGCAAGGCCTGGGATGGACCTGTGTTTCATCTCTCACTGGTAAATACCAGGCAATAGAGGGGACACCTGTGTTGTATGGGAGGTGCTATTGAACATACGTCAAACATTTCTACTATAATTTGCGTGTGTGTGTGTGTGTGTGTGTGTGTATGTGTGTGTGTGTGTGTGTGTGCGTGAGCTACACCCCCACCCTATTTTTTATTATTAGTGTGTGTGTGTGTGTGTGTGTGTGTGGTACTGGGGCTTGAACCCAGGGGCATTTTACCTCTGAACTATACTCCCAGTCCTATTTTACTTTTTATTTTGAAACAGGGGCTCACTAAGTTGCAGAAGGCCTCACTAAGTTGCTGAGGCTGGCCACGGACCTGCAATCCTCCTATCTCAGCCTCCCAAGTACTGGGATTACAGGCGTGTACCACCACACCTGGCCCCCTCCCCTATTTTATTTTATTTTTTATCTTGAAACAGGGTCTTACTAAGTTACCACACGCTGGCCTTGAATCTGTGATCCCCTTGTCTCAGTCTCCCAGATACTGGGATCACAGGAGTGTGCCACTGCGCCTGGCTTACAATTTTAAATCCTAAAATGATTTGTTCACTGAATTATTTTCCCGTTTCATCCAGGTACTTGAGTCCTATCTCGGATGTCATGCCTCCTTGTCTTTCATCTCCGTACGATGTCCTGTGAATTTTCACATGCTCCGGTGAAAAGTCCCTTCCTCGTCCTAGAGGGAGACTCACTGCTGGACGCCCTCCCTCCCCATGTCCCCACACCTTGACCCCTCCTGGGATGTCCTGTGTCTCCTGGCCATGTCCTGCGACTCTAAGTGGCATGAAGGAGAGAAGTATGGTGGGAACAGAGCCTGGTGGAGAGAGAGAGAGAGGTGTTGTGACAGGGGATTTGCTACAGTGAGTAAGACTCAGAGGGGAGGGTCAGGGTGAATAGGGTTTTTAGCAGTTGAGCACAGTGGTGACACCTGTAATCCCAGTACTTGGGAGGTTGAGACAGAAGGATTGCAGGTTCTGTCAGGAAGTCTCAGAGTCCCCCCTGCCCAGCAGCCCCCTTTACCTGCCAGGGGACAGGTGGGCAGGGGCTGCAGATGCCAGAGGCTCTGTGGTGGCAAGAAGGAAGCCCCAGCTGAGCGAGGGGGTGACGGGGCATGTGGGGGCCCGTGCCTGGTCCCCCTCTCTACCATGGCTGGCCTGGGCTGGTGCATTCAGTCTGCCAGAGGCTCAGCCACCCAGGCTTGGCTGGAGGCTGCTTGGTGGCCACGTGGCTGTTGGCAGGTGTCCCCTGCACTCAGTCCTCAGCCTCTCCCCGGCACCATGAGCAGCAGGGGTCTCTGAGGGCTTCCCACCAGGGGCCACTTGCAGGAGGAGGCTGCCATCTCTGGATCCTTGTCGTGGGGTTCTGGGGCATCCATGGAGCCCCCACAGGGAAGCTTGAGAAAGAGGAGGCTGAGGAACAGGAAGGCAGGCCACAGGGCAGTGGCCCCAGGTGGGGTCCAGCCAGGCCAGGCCAGAGGAGAGAGGAAGGGAGGCCGGGCAGGGGACAGGCGGCCTGCGGGGCTTCCCAGTCACACAGCCATGCGTTAGACACCCAGAGGACCCGGAAATGTGGGTTGGCCTTCACTCAAGCCGAGCTCCTGCCTTCCCCGCCCGCCCACCTGCCCCAGGCCATGGGACTGGTGAGAGCCACGTGGTACCCAGGGCATGGCCCATGGGAAGCCGCAACTCTGACCAGGTGCCCGTTGGCTTGGGAAGGGGGGTTGTGGGAGGACACAGGGGCCTCCCCTGGGACTCAGCCTGGCTGAGGCTTGGCTCTTGCTGTGCTGAGCCAGGGAGCCCCGGCCCCGCGCCTTGTGGTCAGCCCGGTTCGGCCCTGTCCACTCTGCCTCTGTAGCCTGGGGCTTAGGGCATAATGTGGGGAGGCGCTGCCCCTCAGCCTCCAGGAGTTCTGCTGGCAGGCCAGCCCTGAGCCAAGCTAGCACAGACAGTCAGGGAGGCATCCCAGACTGCAGGCCCTACCGTCTGTGTTCCTATCTGAACCTCGGTCTCCTCGTCTGCTGGTGGGAATAGCTGCTAGTGCCTGCAGCCCCCCTCCATGCCTGCAGCCCTCTTACCAGAGTGAGTCACTTCTCCTCTCTCTCCCAAGAGGAAGCACCCTTTGGGGGGACCATGCCGGGGCTCACGTTGAGCATGCTTTTTTTTTTTTTTCGGTACCGGGAACCGGGGATTGAACGCAGCGGCGTTCTACCTCCGCGCTACGCCCCCGGCCCTATTTTTTTATACTTTTATTTTGAAACCGGGTCTCATGAAGTTGCAGAGGGCCTCACTAAGGAGAGAGAAAGAGAGAGAGAGAGAGAGAGAGAGAGAGAGAGAGGCAAACAGACAGAGGGAGAGAGAGAGAGACAGGGAGAAAGAGAACGTGAGAGAGCTGAGGCTGGCCGTGAACCCGGATCCTCCGTTCTCTGCCTCCCAAAGTACTGGGATTACAAGCGTGCGCCACCACGCCTGGCCTGAGCATGCTTTTTAAGTATGTTCTGTGTTCCTGTTAGCTTGGCCCTGCCAGCTGGACAAACCTCCCACCGTGAGCTGATGCATCGTCACAACACCTCCTCCTGAGACCCCTGCTCCTGGTACTTGCTAGGGTTCTCCTGAGCCAGTCACCCTGCAAACCCCAGCCACCCCTGGCTGGGACCCAGGCCTCAGCCAGGAGAAGTGTTTTCCCTACCGATCTCTTCCAACATGCCAGGAAGACCAGAGGCTGCAGGCCTAAGGTAGACCCTCCACAGGACTCCACCCCGGGACAGGCCATGCTGGTCTTCTAGAAGCACCCTGCCCCTCCCCACCGCCATGGCAAAGGCCTACTTTGTCTAGTGGCCCAAGGAGGGTGTCACAGAACCCACGGTGGCATGGAGCCCCTGGGGCCCAGCCCACTGCCCCAGCTGGTGGTAGAGGAGCCCCTGAGCCGGCTGTGCAGTCCGTCTCATACTCTGGGGGCAAGATGTTAGGGCTCTAGCTGCAACCAGGCCTCTGAGAGCAGAGGCACCCTCCCCAGCTGGCCCCTGTGTCAGGGGCTGGGTCCTTGACTGGCTCCCAGGGTTCTGGGGGACAGAGGCTCCCAGAGCCTGGCCCAGCTGCACCAGAGCTAGTGTGCAGGGTGTGGGCATGTTGGAACATTCCGCCCACGGTGCCAGGTGCCTCCGCCCGGGGACTGGGAAGTGAAATCACTGGGGCTGTGCCCTGCAGGGGCGCTGGGTCTACCTGGCAGGTTTCCAAGGGTGGAGTGGGGGCTGATCTTCCTTGAAGCTGCCAAGCACCTGGAGTGGACACTGGGTGTCCTGGCAGAGGAGAGAGAACCTGCATCTGACAGGCTGAACGCTCTGGGGTGTGGGGGAAGAGACCCCCTAACCCCATGCCTGCTCTGCCCATGACCTCTGCCCACAGCTGCGGGTCCTCAGGCGGAAGCGATTCCGCTGCGCAGCCGCCAATCAGAGAGGCATCGGAGCATCAGGCATGGCGACCACATGCGCAGGTCTCCTCCTCATGGCGACCTTTGAGGTCCCACGTGGCGCCTGCCCCAGGAAGGGACCACCTGATGAGAGCCCCCATCCTCAGCACTCAACAGGTACTCGCTCGGCACCCCCCCCCCCCGAGGAGCAGCTGCTTATCACTGACCCACCCGTTTAGCAGGTGAGGAAACCCAGGTCAGACAGGACCAGTTATGTTATTTGCAGCCCCATAGAAAGTGAAAACGTGGCGCCTTGTTCAGACACTAGTAAGCGTTTCGAGAGGTTATAGCAGATCCCACTGCGGGCCTCAATAAGCACTTTTGGAGCTGGGTGCTGTGGTGCACACCTGCAATCCCAGCTGCTCAGGAGGCTGAGGCAGGAGAATTGCAAGTTTGAGGCCAGCCTGGTCAATTTAGCAAGACCCAGTCTCAAAGGAAAATTAAAAAGGGCTGGGATGTAGATCAGTGGTAGTGCATCACTAGGTTCAATCCCCAATATTGCAATTAAAAAAAAAAGCAATTTTGAGCCAGGTGTGGTGGCAGATGCCTGTAATCCCAGTACTTGGGAGGCTGAAACAGGAGGATTACAGGTTTGAGGTCAGCCTCAGCAACTTAGTGAGACCCTGTTTCAAAATAAAAAGTAAAATAAGGCCAGGGGTGTAGCTCAGAGGTAGAACACCCCTGGGTTCAATCCCAAGTACCACAAATAAAAATAAAAATAATAATAATAATAAATTGTAAAATAAAAATTTAAAAGTGGCTTGGGAAGCCACTTTTAAAGCCCCATGCAGCCCTCAGCTGCAGATGCTCAGCCCCGCCCACTCTCTGGCCAGCTTCTGCTCACTGCCCAGGGCAGCGGAGATGGAGCCACACACCCGGCACACTGGAGGCCGGCCAGAGCTGGCAAGCTATGCCGTGCCAGGGGCAGCACTCTGGACTGTGGCTGGGCATGGCTGGGTGTGACTGGGTGGCAATAAAGCTTTATTTATGGAACAGGTGGCTGGTGGGGCTTGGCCTGTGGCCCGTGGCCCGTGGCCCGCTGACCTTGTCCAAGGTCATGCCAGTAAGAAGTAGCAAAGCTGGATTTAAACCTGGGTGGGCCAGGTTCCAGAGCCCAGTGCCCTTTGACCCTGAGTGGGCCTATCCCTACCATCTTTGAGCGACCGCCCTGCAGGGTCTCCTAGCTCCCTCTCAGCCCCTTGCCCTGGGGGAGGGGCTGGGGGAGCTAGAAGCACCATGTAGACCCCAGCCAAACTGGGGGATCTGATATGTGGCCCAGTCCAGATGTTTTCAAGGTGGACTCCCGACAGACTGTGCTTCTGTCCCCTCCCAAGCTGTCTAGGGGCGGGGGGGGGGGCAGGAAGGAGTAAAACCTCCATGTCCCACCTCCATGTCCCAGGAACTCCAATTGTTCTGTTTATATATTCCTGGCCAATACTGTTTGGAATAAGCGAATATTGGACTTCCATGTAAAAAATTGGGGGAGGGGGAGGATAGTTTAAAGAGATATGTGTGTTAAAAAATGTAAACCAGCTGGGTGTGGTGGTGCACGCTTGTAATCCCAGTACTTGGGAGGCTGAGACCGGAGGATCTATGTTCACAGCCAGCCTCAGCTACTTAGTGAGGCCCTCCACAACTTAGTGAGACCCTGTTTCAAAATAAAGAATAAAAAAAAATAGGGCTAGGGGTGTAGCTTGGAGGTAGAATGACCCTGGGTTCAATCCCCAGTACCACACACAAAAAAAAATGTAAACCAGCCAGGCGTGGTGGAGTACGCTTGTGATCCCAGTACTTGGGAGGCTGAGACAGGAAGACCGAAGGTTCACAGCCAACCTCAGCAACTATGCAACTTGGTGAGACCCTGTTTTAAAATAAAAGATAAAATAGGGCTGAGGGTGTAGCTCAGAGGTAGAATGCCCCTAGGTTCAATCCCCAGTACCCCCTCACACACACACACACACAAATGTAAACCATGAGCCAGGAACAATGACACATGCCTGTAATCCCAGTACTTGAGAAGCTGAGAAAGGAGGATCGCAGGGTCAAGGCCAGCCTCAGCAACTTAGTGAGTCCCTCAACAACCTAGTGAGACCCTGTTTGTTTCAAAATGAAAAATAAAACAGCTGGAAACCGGGCGTGGTGGCACACGCTTGTAATCCCAGTACTTGGGAGGCTGAGACAGGAGGATCCGCAGGTTCAAGGCCAGCCTCAGCTACTTAGTAAGGCCCTCTGCAACTTAGTGAGACCCCGTTTCAAAATAAAGAATGAAAAACAGGGCTGGAGTGTAGTTCGGAGGTAGAATGCCCCTGGATTCCATCCCCAGTTCCACACACACACACACAAAAAAAAAAAAAAAAA